>JAHHUM010001414.1:0-19042 GCA_036173005.1 Crenichthys baileyi | reverse complement strand
CAAACTAAATAAGCTACTTAAATTTTGCCAATATTTCTTTATTCCACTAGCAAAAGCTAACGTCGCCTAAAAAATCTAAGTTTATTAACCCGGCATCTAACACCCCACTTACCTTGCTTCTCTGCACTGACGTCAAAAAAGTCTTCTTGTTGCAAAAAAAAAATTACCCGTTTTTCTTAATTCATGTCGAGCACGAGCTGTCGCGCTGAATATTGTGTTAAAAACACAGTATTTGAGCGGGGACTGCCCGAAAACATTGTAAACTGCTAAACAGCACAGTCAACACCAAGGGCTAGAATGCCTTACACCCGGGCCCGCCAAAATCTACGTAAATCGTGACGTTTTGACTAGACAGAAACAAATTTCAAGATATCTGTAATGTCTTTTACTAGTCAGAATGTTAATTTTAAGATATCTTAAATAGAAATTTGAAAAATTCAAGATTTTTTTAAATTCTTTTTTAGAGATATTTTAAAAGGGTTTTTTTGACTTCAAAAATTTAAAATTCAAGATATCCTAATTTAGTTTTTTTTCTGTCATTTTTGCTTTAAGATTCATAATTTGAATTTCCCAGTCAAACTCATTTCTCCAAAATCCAAAAAACTTTAAAAGTATCTTAAATTTATGGGGATTTCTTAAGATATCTTTAATTTAAATTTCTATCAAAACTACAATCGAGATATCTTAATTTCTTTTTTGACTAGTCATAATTTAATTGTAGTTTATCTGAAATGTGTATTTCAGTTGTCAAAATTTCTGTTAGTATCTTAAATTGAAGTCCCCGGACAAAAAAGGGGGAAATCTACATCATTTTGTCTATCAAAAATAAATTAGAGATATTTTAATTGCTAAAACTCTATCATAAAAACTTTTGAGATTTTTTGGAATTAAGGGGGCAAAACCAATTTATTTTTTAAAACCTTGCCAAAAAGTTGTTCACCTGTGTTGAGCTGTCAGTCTGATTCCGCACCCCGGGTGGGCCGGGCCCCGCCCCCCCAAAAAGCCAAAACAGGCCAAAAGTTTAATCCGAAAAAAAACTCTGCAAGTTTGAAAAAAAAAAGTGAATCTGAAAAGTAGTTTTGAACTTTTTTTTTTCCAGTTTTCACTCAGTTTTTTTTTTCAGCGGGAAAAACTTTTTTTTCTAGTTTTCACATTTTCCTGGGGCAGGTTCAAAATTTTTTTTCGGGTTCAAAATGTTTTTCTTTTGGGCACAAACTTTTATTTTTCAAGTTCAAATTTTTTTTTCGTTTGAACAAACTTTTATTTTTTCAGGTTAAAATTTTTTTTCTTTTTAACAATTTATAGCCCCATTTAGCTCCATATAATTGTCCTCTTTGCCTTTTCTTTATTTTTTTTCATTTTTTTTCCTCCACCCTCTTCTTTAAAAGCCTTGGAGGAAAAGGAAATTAATTGAAATTACGCAATATTTGTTAGCACTACTTTGTCTAGTTGTGTACACATATAACCTTTCTATGGGAAACATAGGTGGGGGTCCCAAATGAACAAGTTCCCCACCCCCTCTTCCACAAAAAAGTAAAGGGCTGTAATCCTTTTACAATAAGTGACCAAGCACATCCAACACCTGCTTTCTGGAACCTCTATGAAAAGCAGAAAAAAAAACACAAACAATTTAAAAAAACCTATAAAATATATGTCTACTCAGGCTGGTGTCTGCGTTTTTTTGAATGTGTTTTTTTTTTTTCTTTTTCATGTATGGTCTGAAAAGCCTAAACATTATGAGGGTTATTATTGTATACCAGCTCTCTGGCCACAACAAACCTTCACCTAAAATACAAAAACAAAGTTCATCGATACGAAAAATTGGTAAAGTGCAAAAAAAATTAGGTAATGGCTGCAAAAACACTTACACAAAACCCTTTAAAAATCCCTCTCTAGATTTGGATCTTGCCGATTCTAACTACCAGTAACTGTTAAAAGGATCTTTTGAAGAGAAGCTAACAACAAAGATGTGGAGACAGCAGCTCAAACGGTGCCAGAGAGCAGCAGTGGGAGAGATTTCCCAAACAGCTAAAGAGGACAAAGAAGATCAGCTGCGTCTCAACATCCTGGAGGCTGGTTTCAACCCTAAAGTTCTGCTGCACAGATTAGGTTTGTATGTTTTCATGTGTTGTAGAAAATTCGCATCCAGAGACTGATGATTGTCACAGAAACAGCTTTATTAGAATCTTGCAAAAGAGAAGGATTTTACGGCATTGGAGATGTGCTCAGTAGTGCTGCAAAATCATTCTGACTATACAAAGTAAAAGTTCTCCTATAAGCTACAACAGTTTTCAAGGTGACTCTCATGAGACCTGTTGTCCCAGACATAATCTTAACAGTTTGGCATACATAGTGTCTCACACAGCTGCAAGCAGAGGGCTGAGAAACCATTACTCTAAGACTAAACAGAGAAGAATAGAATAACACAGAGGGGTTCTAATACTTTTGTCAGTTCCTGTAGAGTATCAAGGAGCAAATCAAGCAAGGCACTAAAATTTCCATAACAATCCACCCTCTTCGATTATAATGAAACTGGTTTTATATGTTATCAAGCACCTAAGACAATTTTACTGAATGACAAAGAAGGAAAATACAAGAAAATTAATTTCAAAAAAGTGAATTGATTAGTAATAGAATGGATAATAAAAACAAATCAAAATTGATTATATGAAGTAGTAATAAAAATTGACCAAATAATGTAAAATGAATAATGAAACATTATTACAAAGCTAAACACTACAACAAATCTATTAATATTGTAATCCTCTTTGTTGTAAACAATTTGTCATTCTGATGGAAAAAAAAACATCTCTTCAATCAACAATCTTTTAAGAAATGATCAGATAAAATGAATACACAAATAATATAAAGAATAAAAATTAAATGAAGAAAATATAGTAGAATATATTAGTACACCAATATGCTAGCAAAATTTTAATCATGAGTTATCATCTACCCTGTGTGTGTGTTCGGTACACATCTACATCATTAGAATTAGCAAGTCATACCTGTAATAATAAAATCCTTCCATTTACCAAAGGTGTCAGCAAACCAGTCAGGTAAAGAATCTACACCAGAGTCTTCTGTCATGTGATGAGCCAGGGTGCGCAATTCATCTAGGGCTCTCAAAGTGGAACAATGTTCAGGTGAGGGAGTCATGTGTAGAGCTAACATGCAGTCAAACCCATGGTCTGTGTTATATAACAAAGGAGCAGGAGTAGTGAAAAGTTGTGGTCTGGCTGAGGAACAGGCAATACACTCTGTCATATTATTGGTTTTTGCAGTAAATGTAATCCATTCTAACCAGATGTTTTTATCAGAAAATCCAGTTTCAACTTGTAACATTACTTCAGGTGATGAGACATTTAAGTAAGTCACCAATGCTTGAGGAGGTGTGGTTGGGCTAGGAGAAGTGCTAACACCAGAAATATCTAGACTTCCATCAGGAGGTTTAGGCTGATCCACAAACTGAATCTGAAACAATCCCTGTGGGTCTCTTCTTCTTTAAGATCTGCATGTTTAACAGTAGGCCAGGGATTCTTCCACATTCCCTGACAGTTATTACCAGTGGATTATACCTAGTGTTGTCAGCTCGCTGAGTAGATTTGTCTCTAATCAAACTGATGCGTTGCCGCAGGCCCTGTGGAATATAGTTAGAGTTTGGGTTGACATAACCTTTTGGATTTGAATTCCAGTACACATAAGTCCAGTCCAGACACGGGTTGAGACCCCACTTTCCAAATGCTAGGACACAAATGTACACATCTGCATTCTGAAACCAACTGTCACGACCTTCACAGGGGACCACATCACAGAGGTCAATCCTCGCTGCCACTGTGGTATTCTTAGGAACCTGTATGTTTACCAGCCCTTAGTTCCTCTCTAATATGGCCATCGGGACTGCTCTGTCTGTCCTGATGTGCTTTTGAGCAACAAACACATGCAAGTGAAAAAGACAAAATAACACAACAATGATGAATACAAAGAGTAACACATATGCAATAGTCTTTCCCCATCTCTTGTAATCCTTCATTTTGGAAGATTCGGGGTTGAAAGGAGGCATCTTCTTCTCGTCCAAGTACATCTTTTATCAAACGTCGCACCGCCCAAGGGATTATTGTGCCCTTGTCAGAACAGTGTTCTTCACCCACCTTTTCAATCACTCTCCAGTAATTTGCTTACAGTTCGTAGCCTTGTGGTGGGCCGCTGTCCTCACACGTTAAGCAGGAAATGATCCAGGTAAAATATTCTTTGGATCCTGGGGACCAGGAGAATCCAGAGGAGCTGGAATCTTTTTGCAATGCGATGCGTGTATCCAGGTGACTCGCTCTGCCACTTTCACAGCCGTGTGGGTGACCAGCAGGATCTGAAATGGTCCTCTCCAGCGCCTGGACTTCCAGTGTTTCCTCCTAAACTCTCTGACCAGAACCCAGTCACCTGGCACCAAAGAATGGAGGGGAGATGTGGCTGTCTCAGGTAGTGTCGCTTTCACCGTCTGTGAAACTTGAGAAAGCACAGTTGATAGGTTTTGACAGTAAGACAACATCTTATCTTCACACAAAGATGTGAAGGGCAATGGTCTTGGCAATGTTCCCATGCCAAAATTAGGAGGTCTGCCAAACAGCACCTCAAAAGGACTGAGGTTTACTCGTGCTCTTTGCCTCATTCTCATATAAGTGAGCACAATAGGCAGGGCCTTTGTCCAAGGTAAGCCAGTTTCTTCACAACACTTGGCTAATTTTAATTTCAAAGTGCCATTTTCACATTCCACTGCGCCACCACTCTGTGGATGGTATGCACAGTGCCTTAGTAGGTCAAACCCCAGGAACTTACTACACCATACTAATAACTTATTGTGATCTAAAACCAGGTGTTTCAGTTTCATTGTCCAACCCCTGTATTTGCTGTATTGTACATGATGAAGTCAGTAGCCTAAGCCTAAATGGTGAAATCTAAATTGGTGTCTTGGTGGTTTATCTCCATCATGTTTGACTTGGCCAATGGTAGATTACCCTTGTGTTCTTTTTTCGCCATAGAACCTTTCCATTGATGCCATTTTAAACCAGGTTCTTTCTTTTTGTTCAGTCTAGAACACTGACCTTAAATAAGGAATGTCATGCCTTCAGTGGTTTAGATGTTGTCCTGGGTTTTGTTGTGACCTATTAGATGAATTTTCTTGGAGTATTTTTGGTAGGCAATACAGGAGCCATTTGTAGTTTTGTTATTGTTTAGTTTTTATGGTGTTTGGTCATAGTTTGGGTCTGTCTTATTTAGTTTTGATAATTCTGTTTGGTTGGGTTGCAGTGTTTGGTTTATATGTGAATGGACACTCTGACCTATATTTTACTCTACCACTGGTGGCGGTGTGGGGGAAATCTATATAGGTGTCAGGGTTAGAAGGCATCAGGGGCTGGGGTGTGTGGAGGTCATACGGTTTTTTACCTCTCTCTTGTATACTGGTTTGGCTTCATCATATCCACATATTGACCATAATTGCCATCTTTTTGCTGCCATAAACCGCCACCTTGGATTTTGGATTTCATTCAATACTTAGCTTGTATTTAATAAATGGGAGCATTCCCAAACTTATCTCCCAGTCTGGACATTACCTTATGAGCATGTTTGGACCTGGATTTCCCGCACCCAGAGGCGAACAAAAAATGGATGGAATTTGATAGTCACTATAGGCAGGTTACTCCTGGAAAGGTTCCCTGTTGTTCCACATTGTCTCTTTTTATGGAGGATGGCTCTCACGGTGGTTATCTGGATTCCCAAATCTTTAACCCTTTCCAGACGCATAGATTTCAATGACTTTGTTATGAACCAGGATGAATGTGGTATTCATATTCTAAGAGTATGCTCTTTTGACAGCGTTCCATTGGAAACAGGCATTTCTACCAGCATTATGAAGCAGTGAGTAAGATTCAAGGTAGGAACATAGCACAGTTCATAGCACAGATTTCTGCCATGGCAACCACGGATAGCTATACGGGAGCCAGCAGCCAGACCATAAAGGCAATATTGGCTTGTTTTTTTCCCTAAACATAAAGTTTCTCAGGTAATGAAGTGCATCGTTTCACAGAGGTTGTTGCTATTTATGTTCTGTTAAAATCCAACATCTGACATCCAAAGGTTTCATTATCAAATTAAAACAATAAACATTATGTTTTCAGAAAACTGTAGTAGGACTTAGTGTCATGATTTGTGATCGGCCATGTTGCTCAGCTTAGCACAACTGTCTGATCATTTCACTCACCTGTTTCTCCAGTATTTCTACCCGTTTCTCCTCCGATGCCAGATCATTTCTTTGCCTTGCCACAGCGATCCAGCAGTTTTCATGATCAACTTATTGTGTATGACCCAGTTTCCGTTGCTACATCTATGATTCTTGCTAAACACTTGTTGGACCAAGCCTTCCGTGTATGCTCTTTTGCCTGCCTTCTCGTACCTCTTCGTCTTGCCTCATGTCTTCTAGTAGGCTTGTTATTCTCTGCCTCCTCTGTGTATGAACCTATTCTGAAGACCATTGCAGTTTGAAACATTACAAATTGGGGAAAAACTGTACCTGCTTTTTCCAGGTCTTTCTTAGGCTTTCTGTGAGAGCTCCTTGACTCTTAGACAACTTGTTTGATTATTCTTTTGACTCCTCCTGTCAGAATTCAGTTATATTTGTATAGCGCCAATTCACAACACATGTCATCTTAAGGCACTTTACAAAGTCAGTTCAATCAAATCATACAGATTTCAAGTCAGGTACATACATTCCAATTAATCCTGACTTTCAAACAGTGCAGTCAATACAGTTATTGATTTAAATTGGTTAAAACATTTCTATCTAAGGAAACCTAGCAGATTGCATCGAGTCAGTGACTTGCAGCATTAACTCCTCCTTTATTAGCATGTAGAGACGGTGGACAGTCGCTGTCATTGACTTTGCAGCATCCCTCATACTCAGCAGGCATGTATGAGTATGAAAGGGAGCGCATACATTTAGTCACAGTGGCTAGTGTTAGTCACAGTAAAAGCTCAGTCAGTAGCTCTGTCTAGGAGAAAGATAGGGTTAAACACTGAAAGATAGGGCCAAGTTTATCATCAGTAGAAGGTGAACCTCAAGTTGTTGGCAGCAGAAGCTTGGCCGAAGGCCCCCCTCCAGGAAGGTGTCACAGGTAGACACAGAGTCAGGCTAGGTGTCGCTTCTAGGAAGAGAAAAGAGAGACAACATAAAGTTAAAAGCTGAAATAACAGCAAATTTGGAGAGTAGTATGAGAATGTAGCAGAGAGATTGAAAGTGGTCAATATGTCCTCCAGCAGCCTAAGCCTATAGCAGCATAACCACAGAGATAGCTCAGGATAACCAAAGACACTCTAACTATAAGCTTTATCAAAAAGGAAAGTAGACAGGGTGTCTGCCTCACGGACTAAAACTGGTAGCTGGTTCCACAGGAGAGGATCCTGATAACTAAAGGATCTGCCTCCCATTGTACTTATAGAGACTCTAGGAACCACCAGTAAACCTGCAGTTTGAGAACGAAGTGCTCTGTTAGGAACATATGGAACAATCAGATCTCTGATGTATGAAGAAGTTTGATCATTAAGGGTTTTGTATGTGAGAAGGAGAATTTAAAATTCTATTCTGGATTTAACAGGGAGCCAATGAAGGGAAGCTAAAATAGGAGAATATGATCTGTCATTTTAATTTTCATCAGAACTCTTGCTGCAGCATTTTGGATTAGCTGAAGGTTTACAATACTACAGCCTTGAAGTAACAGATGCATGGACAATTTTTCAGTGTCACTCGTCGGTAGGATATTTCTAATTTCGTTAATGAAAGAAGGAAGTCCTAGAAACCTGTTAAATGTGGCATTTAAGTGACATTTCCTGGTCAAAAATAACACCAAGGTTTTTACTTTTCTTACCGGAGGTCAATTTAATGCCATCCAGATTAAGTGATTGACTTAACAGTTTCTTTTTCAAAGATTCGGGTCCAAAGACAACAACTTCCATTTTGTCTGGATTTAGAAGCAGAACATTTAAAATCATCCAAGTTTTTATGTCTTCAAGACATGCTTGTAGTTTATCTAACTAGTTGGGCTCATCAGGATTTATGGATAAGTAAGGTGAGTATCATCAGCATAACAGGGAAATTTTATCCCATGCTGCCTGATAATTTGACCTACTGCAAGCATATATATAGGAAAGAGAATTGGCCAAAGTACTGAACCCTGTGGTACCCGACAGTTTGTTCATGTAAATGATTTATCATTTACATGAACAAACTGGAATCTGTGAGACAAATAAGATTTAAACCAGCCTAGTGCTGTTCCCCTGATCCCTACAGCATATTCCAGCCTTTCTAAGAGAATATTATGGTCGACTGTATCAAATGCAGCACTGAGATCTAACAGAACCAGTACAGACACAAGTCCATTATCTGAGGCAATAAGAATATCATTAGTGACTTTCAGCAGAACTGTTTCAGTGCTATGATGAGCTCTGAAACCTGACTGAAACTCTTCAAACAGGTCATTGCTGTGTAAATGCTCACGCACTTGTTTAGCAGCTATTTTCAAGAATTGTAGATGAGAATGGTAGATTGGATATAGGTCTGTAATTTATTAAGTCACCTTGATAAAGCGCAGGTTTATCAACAGGCATAAGAAACAACAATGCAAAATAAAAGGATAAGAATAAATGGTAATTAAATCAAATAATTTAATGTAATCAAAACACCTAAATATCTTTATTAAAAAGTGACTCAGTCCAGGCTGAAGTAAAAAAACATTCTAATATGCATGATGTGTTTCAGTGTTTCCTGCAGATGTTAAGGAGAAGCTGATGGTTAAAGAAGTAGTTCCTGTAAACCATAGACCTTGTGCTGGCCTACATGACCCAAAGCTCCACCACAGAAAGGAGGAACAGGAGGAGGTCTACACCAGTCTGGGGAGAGAGCAGCTCAATGGGAAGGAGGAGATTGATGCCATCAGGTTTCCAGTCACTGCTACTCCCATAAAGAGTGAGGATGGTAAACAGTCCCCTCTGCTCTCACAGCTTTATCAAGACCAAATTAAAGGCAGAGCGCTTCCAGAAGACATCGATGGAGGAGAATCCCTCAGGGTACAAGATCATGGAGATGGTTCCATTTCCTCAGAAACTGAAGACACAGAGAAGGATGAAAAGGCCGATGATGTAAAGCACCCCGTCTCTGAGCTCAAACACTTGTCAGACTCTGGACTGAAATCTAAGGACCTGGACAATGACTGGAAGGACAGCAGAGCTCCTGAGTCAGATGGAAACATTAACAAAACTTTTAGGTCCCCTGAGTTTGCTGAACAATTTGTTCACCGTGGCTTTCTTCAGAAAGACATGATAAATTCAGAAACAGGATCTTTAAGCTCGCTGGATGGGAAGAAATGTTTCACAGAGAAGAAAAATGTGGAATCGTCAAGGAAAGTCCAGACAGGAGTGAAGTTTAGCTGTGAAGACTGTGGTAAAACCTTTATTGGAAAAGGCACTTTAAACAGACGTAAGAGAATCCACACTGGAGAGAGACCTTTCTGTTGTGATCTATGTGGACAAAGATTTAGCCTTAAATCAAATTTAAACACACACATGAAAATCCACACTGGACAGAAGCTTTTCTGTTGTGATCTATGTGGACAAAGATTTAATCAAAAAGGACATTTAAACAAACACATGAGAATCCACACTAGAGAGGAAAATGGTTAAGGTTTAAATGCTCAAACAGATTATGGTCACTGTAAAATTTGTGAAGTGAAGTGCAAGGCCAGTGGTGTGAATACTTCTAATCTGAGGAAGCACCTAGTTAAGCACCAAATTTTCATCAAGGCTGAAGAGTTCACAATTTTCATCAGCCTCAGATATATGGCTACAACTCCTGCATTCAGCACCGTTAACACGCCTGCTAATGGATGCAATTTGTGCATTAAATTTGTCCTTATTAAGAAAACAAAAACTGCATAGTTAAGGGTTTTCATGTTTAAGAAATGTTAGAAACATCTGAGATGTTACAATACAAACAGCTGGATGTTGTTTTGATATATTCAAGTTTATATATTGAGAAATACATACACCAGGGTCAAAAGTTTTAGATATACTTTCTCACTTAATGGGTCTCTTTATTTTCATGACTATTTACATTGTAGATTCTCACCAAAGGCAACAAAACTTTGAAGGAACACATATAGAGTTATGTAGTAAACAAAAAATATGAAATAACTCTAAACATTTTTATGTTTTAGTTTACAGCTTTATTTTAGATTTACAGCTTCTATAAAAGCTATAATTTTTCTATTTTAGATTCTTCCAAATAGCCTCCCTTTGCTGTGATTACTGCTTTGCTCTCGTAACATTCTCTCCATGAGCTTCATGAGGTGGTCACCTGAAATGGTTTTCCAAAGAGTCTTGAAAGAACTTACCAGAGGTTCATTGAGAGACGGGCAAAGGTTAATAATTCAGTCATCACAGCAAAGGTCGGCTACTTTAAGGAATCTAAAATAGGAAACATATTTAAGTTATTTTACAATTTTCCGTTTACTACATAAATCCATATGTGTTCATTCACAGGTTTGATGCCTTTAGTGAGAATCTACATACAATGGAAATTGTTATAAACCTAAAAAACATTTAAAGAGAAACTGGTTCTAACACATTCGACCGGTAGTGTATGTTAAATTGAACATTTTTGAGATTTTATTTTATAACCTTTAATACCACATAACACACCAGCGTTTACCGGTTTAAATTCCCAGGTACCAAGTTTTGGTACCGTATCTGTTCAAATGTGAAAGGTACCCATCCCTAGTCAGGAGAGGATGATCAGACTGCATTTAGATGTCTTGTCATTTTCAAATGAATATATTTTGGAGCGTTACCCTTTTTTGCCACAGTCAATGTATCTCAGCAATATTTTCAGCCCACACATTGCTCCTATGACACAACGACTGCACGTTGTTTTTATGCCAATGGCAGCTTTTTTGTATAATAAAGGTGACGCAGAAAATCCTTCAAAGACAACTGTATGTCATGTTGTGAGGAATGTTACTGTTGCTCTCAAACTGTTACTGTACAGCTGAGGTTCCCATGGTGTCGAATGCAAACATTCAGTGACGTCAGGTTGTCCTCCTTTGCAGAGTGTTGCGTCTCCCTTCCTGCCACACAGGAAACCAGGGTTTAATACTTTGTAAAAAGTGTAATTGTGGTTTATGTCATCAGACATACATAGCTTAGGTTTAGTTAAAGTTTGACTGTGATTCTAGATGGGAGCAACACACAGACACACAAGAATAATGAAAGAAGAATTTCACAGAACTGCAGGAATCAGTGAAAGCAGTAATTTAGTTGGTATCACATTTTGAGACTTCAAGCATTATTTATTGATATATTTCTGGGTTTCCAGGCATCATTCGCTGCATACATGACAGTTACATTCACTGCTCCTTCACTGAATGAAGGAGATTGTTTTGTTTTATATTATATTGCACAGTTTATCATCTGCTCAACAAGTGTTAACATTCATTCTGTCATCTGACTATGCTGCACCTCTCATTTAATTAATCTGAGTATGCTTTGTTGATAACCACACAGTTTGTTCAAATGTAAATTTAATGTTTCCTGGGTTTTATTCTCTTTTACTATACAGCCTCTTCAAACTTTTTGTGACTCCTGTTTTTCCCGTTTGGTTCTTATAGCGTCTATTTTGGTAACTTTTTCTATGGTTCTAGTGATGTATGAACCTGGATGCTTTTATTCTGTTTTGCATTGTTTCTGATACACCCAAATTTCACCCATTGTGGGACAATAAAGGATTTTCTACCCTATTCTGTATTAAATACTTATTTAATATAAATGTAGTTAACATAGCATCTGTGAAGAACATGTATGATGCAGCCCACATTGTCAGCAATGTCTGGGTCTGTGCATGACTCCATACTGAGTTCTAGGCTTGCCTGTGGTGAGTTTATATATAATCATAGTTAAAATAATTTCTGATTTACCAATCACTTCTAAATAAAGACGTATCAACCTGGAAAGACTCAGAAATGAGAGAAACACAGATGACAATTAGAAAAGTTTATTAGCAAAAGTTTTTCTTTGGCCCTCGGACCCCGGAGGAAGTCCTGAACGCTGAGAATGATGTGAGCTTGAATTAACATCTCAGAATTAGAATTAGAGATATCTTCCCCTGGGATCTGACTGGTGGTGGAGTGGAAGCCAGAGGAGGTAAGGGAGCCTGGAGAAGTTTGGAAGCAGGATGGTGGAGATGGGGTGGAGGAAGGTCAAGGCTCGGCTGAAGATCGGGTGGTTCCATGAATAAAAGTCTTTTAAAGCGAAGCTTGAAGGATGATTGGCTGGAGAGGGATGAGGACTTGACGTTGATTGGTTGAAGTGGATACAGATGGTGGAATAATTGAATGAAGCTGGAGGTAGAGGTGAGTCTTCCAGGTTGAATTTTCGTTTAAACTCCATTTGTCCTTTTATTTCATTAAGTGTTCTTTATTGCCTTCAAGTGAAAATACTTTAGTTTTTGGTTAAATGAATAAAATCATCCAGCTGTACGAGCACCTCATCCACATTTAACTGATGCTCCAGCTGTTGTATTTTACGGAGCCCAGCAGGTGTTGCGGGTACAAAAAAAACAATGTCGGTGGAAATCTGTGCTCACGCTTTATTAAACTTATTGCTTTCGGTTTTGCAATCTCTGAACGCAGATAACTCAATGACGTCTGTTGAGAGTTTGAACGCATGGCCCACAGCTGTGAGGTAAGTTCGATGGATCTGTTGTCATATGTACTGCCATGTTTCTATCAGCACACTTCACAGCTTCTACTGAACTTACCTTGCAGGTGAGGGCCATGCGTTCAAACTCTCGACAGATGTCACTGAGCCTGAATCGGATCGGCCGTGGGCTGGATTCCGCTGGCTCCGCGGAGCTTGAGTGTCCGGCTTCGGGCTGGCTTCACTGCGGTCGCCGGTAGTTGGTGTCCCGAAGGCCGATTCGTCACCCAACGCGGGGCAGCAGATCTTCGAACTGGGTCCTGGATAGACGGAAGTACCGCTGAAGTCGACCATCATCCAGACGCAGCTCCTGGAGTAGGTGGTGGTTCTCTCCGAACTGTTCCCGACCCTGAAGAATCACGTTAACCCAGGGACGTCGACATCATTTTACGGCACTCCACAGGTAAAACACCGTGATTATCCGTGAAATCCATGTCCGGCATGTTCAGTTGAAAGCAGCTTGCAGCAGATGGAAGCTCCACCTATTTGATGACGCGCTGAAGCGTTGCCGCTTGTTGACATTTGGCAACGCGGCGTTCATGCGACAAGTCAAGCGGCCAAAAGTACACAAATGACGCGAAACATTTGTAGAATCCGCGTTCGATGTGAACGCACCATTACACATTAATTTAATTTGTTGAATATACCCAGTGAATGCTGTGTAATTTAGTTGGAAAAGGACAGAACAATTGACCTGCAACTTTCAGATGCATCCTTTCTCACACTTGTTATGTGCAGCTGCCCTAAGTTGTATTATGTTATACAAACAAGATACAAAGTTTAATTTTCACACTCATGATGCATCTAAAAGCTGCAGGACGGGACCTCTTGAGGACTGGAGCTGTGTATCCATGCTTAGATACTTTGCCATGAGTGCCCACAAATACAATATAAGATGCCGCTAAAATGTAAATGCCAAAACATGCTGGAATTGTGGATGTATTTATGTGTTAACAATAGGATAAAATGGTGAAAACGAGGACTGGGTCAGAATGGGCCATAAGAGACACTGCAAACCAAAGGGTTTTAAACTGGCAGCAAAAGGGTAGGAAATGGACCTCCTGAGTAGAACCGAACCTTTGGATCAACAGCGTCATTTCAACATGTTTGATATTCTGACTAATAATAATTGAGTTCAAATATAAAGTGATGAGATGACAATGGACGTCAGAAGAACACCATCCACACTCCCTGCTCCCACCACCCTCAACAGTTCAATTCAGTTTATTTACATAGCGCCAATTCACAACACATGTTGTCTCAAGGCACTTTACAAAGTCAATTCAATCGAATCATATAGATTTCAAGAAAGTTACATACATTCCAGTTGATTCCTAACCATCAGACAGTGCAATCAGATTCAGTTATTTATTCAAATTAGTTAAAAAGTTTTTCTATCTAAGGAAACCCAGCAGATTGCATCCAGTCAGTGACTTGTAGCATTCACTCCTCCTGGATGGGCATGTAGAGACAGTGGACAGTCACTGGCGTTGACTTTGCAGCAATCCCTCATACTGAGCATGCATGAAGCAACGGTGGAGAGGAAAAACTCCCTTTTAACAGGAAGAAACCTCCAGCAGAACCAGAACCAGGCTCAGGCTCAAAAACACCGTGTCTACTATGGATCACTTCCAGTTCCTAGGAACCACCCTTTCTCTGGACCAGACGTTGTCCTGTGGAAGATGATGTTAATATGACATGAAAAGTGGACACAAATAGGAATCCGTACTCTGGAATCTGATTGTAGACACATCAAGGATGCCATTATACAGTGATGAATAGGGATGGGTACCTTTCACATTTGATCCGATACGGTACCAATGCCCAGTACCTGGGAAACGGCATCAGTACTCAACCAAACCAATTTTTGGTACTTTTGTCTGTGTTTATGTGGTAGTAAATATTAATTTTTGAATAATAAAATCAAAAATGTTTAATTTAACATATTTATTTCTCAATATAAAAACTTTTGTGAATATATCAAAACAATAAGAATCAGCTTTATTGCCAAGTTTGTGCTAACAACAAACAAGGGATTTGACTTTGGTACACTTTGCTCTCAGTGAAGAATTTTTTTTTATAATAATGGAAAAATGAAAAATACCTATTTAAAGGTACATATACACTAGTGATGGGTAGATGAGGCATCATGAAGCGTTTCGACACATTGCCAAACTGTATTGATACTGTGTCACTGAATACTGACAACTGCTGGACCTTAAAAATCCCTACAGGCAACCAGACTCAACTGACACTGATTTGATGACCTATTATAATTTAGGTCATGTATGTTATATTGCAGTAATTCATATCTTCATTTAAATTTAAAATATCTTTGATAGGACCTTTTACGCTTTTTTGATACAACTTCTCCAGATGTAGAAAACGCCTGCTCACAAGGCACAGATGAGGCTGGAGGGCAGAGAAATTGTAAGCAAAGGCAGAAGAGGTTTGGATGGATTGTCTTTTAGCTGTCCCAGTATCTCATAGGATCCTGGGACCTGACAATATTGCCCTCTGCCAGGTATCTCTGCACCTCCTGGATGGCATCAGCTGTGGCACTTTTGGTCTGCCTGCCCACTTCGATGTCGAGATGTTGCCAAAGGATATCTAAAAAACAACAAATTGGCATTTTAGTACATGATTTCAAAACAGCAACAAACAATTAATGCTGAATAACATGCCTGAAGTGGGTGCAGACAGCTGTTGTGAAGACGGTCCAGGCTTGGGCTCATTTGTGCGTTCGATTACAGACGCACATTCTGACCGCAGTCTACTTATGGCCTCAATGCACTTGGAGGAACTGGGAACCCGAGTGATATAAATCTGGGGTCTAGAAGTGTTGCTAGGGTCAACACACTTAGTGACTCCATATTGCAAGCAGTGTCTGTGACTTGACGCTTCAGGTGTTCTTGTAGGTGTATGGCTGCCTGTGTGTGCAAGGTTGAAGCATTATGCTCCAGTGCAAGATAGAGCATTTTCATCATCAGGATGACCTTTAACCCTGACACTCGCCTCTCGATGGAAAGAAGCAAGCACAAGATGTGTTTCTCCTATGATGGTACCCACACTGGTTCTTTCTCATCATGTAGCCTTGACAGCATTTCATATTTGCTGTTCCAGTGTGTTGGCACCTCATTGATAAGTTTCAGGGTTGGTTGTCCCATCTGTTGCTGCACTTGAACAAGCTTCTCCTTGCCTGTAGTGCTTGATCTGAAGTATGTGACAATGTGCCTGGCTTTGTGTCTGATGGATGTAAGAGTTGGGATCTGATGACTTGATTTTCTAACTAATAAATTGAGACTGCAATACAAATTGAGAGTCGAATTTAGACCTGTCTAGTGGATGCAGTCATGTTTGGTGCTGCGTCGGTCACAAGACATTTTACTCTGTTGGTTATGGCCCTGTCCTCCTCAAGGCCCTTTTGACTTGAGCCAAATTATCAGCAGTGTGACTTTGTGGAAAGTATTAAACTCCCAACACAGATGTACACTACTGCAAACTCTCATTAATGTAGTGAGAGCCAAGTAAGCCTTCATGTTCACAGATGTCCACGTGTCAGCTGTTATACTCACGGCAACATCTTGCTGTATTTCCATTTTCACTCGTTCCCTTTCCTCCTCATACTTTTTGTCCACCATTTGTTTGATGGTCTTAAAATTACACCAAGTCAAACCAAAAGCAAATCAATAAATTTAAGTTAAGGGCTAAATAAATTGAATATATCAACTACTACTTTAGATCATTTCTACACAAACCTTTCTGGTTGGCAAAACATATGAGGACTGAAGGACCTGAACCAGTTCCCTGAACCCTTCACTCTCCACAATACCGAGGGGCTGGCAGTCCTTCAGGATAAAATTCAGCAGAGCCACATCCAGCATCTGCTTCCTGGAAGCTTGATGGTTAAAATGAGATAAAGAATAAATTAACAGGGATTATTTATCAATAAACCAACTGTTAGTAAGTTGTAGAATGGCTGTGTACCTGAGTTTATCCTGGGTGTATCTGGGACTTCATTCTCATGTCTGGCCCTATCATGCCTCAGCATTGAGGAGGTGCATTTGTTTAAATAGGAAAGTTCTGTCGAACAAATGCAACATTTAACCTGCAGAAAATAATATGAACAGTAAACAAGGTGTCACATTTGTCCGAGCTACCGCACCCTGTTGGCGGTCAGACGCCTCGGAGCTCCTCCGATACTTGGTCCCCATGAAGCGATCACACACTCTATCTAAAGACTCTTAAAGGAACGACTCTTAACCAGTTTCTAACTTTTAGCTCCTTTAATTTAAATTAAGGCAGAGGAATGATTACAGTGATCAGTGCTGAGGCTCCAGTTAATGTAGACCCTAAGTGTTGATTGTCTTCCTCCATCTTCTCTGCCCCCTGAGCATCCACCCCTAAGCGTCTTTTGGCAGGTTCAGCTACCTGAAAAGTTTAGTCTTAAAATGGAATATTGAATCATATGTTCATACTGGGCAGATTACGCCCAATTGTAACACATGTCCTAAAATCCACCTATGGAGAGGTGAACACATCACAAAAAATAACCTGCGAGGTCCTATTAATACTTTCATTCATGACATGTGTTTAACTAATTTTATTTAATCAATCTGTCATTTCTCTGGTAACTGCCTGCAGCCCTCAGTGTGTGCACCCCCTCAGTTTCCCATAGAACAGACCTATGCTGATGTGTGTCTGAAATTTAAATGATTAAAACATCGCAAATAGAAAATAATGCCCTGTTGAAAAATTTAAAACAACAAAAATAATAAAATCCTAGAAGCACAGCAGAAATGAGCAGCACAATGTGCATCAGTATATTGTAGGCCCTGAATTGTAAACCCTGTTCAATAATCCATTCCAGTCGTCTGGTCTTCCTCCTCTTAGTGCAGTATCATCATTTCTCCAGCACTTTGGTTTGGTTCCATGAGATCCACATCATCACTTGTGCTTAAATATTCAGTGGACAACATCAGTGTGCTCTGGCACCACATCCATTTGATATTCTGGTAATCTCAACCCTCTGGTATCACTGGAACCAATCCCACGATCAATACACCTGAGGATGAGAGCTGGAATACACGTTGCACAACAGCAAACATAAACTGCGATCACCACAACAGTTAATGACGTGAATATACTCACCAGTAGGTTTCCCCATTTTCTAAACCACGTCTCAAACATTTTTATGAATTGTTCATCAATTCCTGAGTGCAATTTTAATTCAATGGATAATGATTGCAATCCTTTTAGGGCCTTCGTTAGAGATCCATCAGGTGCTGTAATTGTTGGGAATAAAAGAACAACAAAATTCTCCAAAAACACCACACAACCTTCTTCTTTTGCTAGGATCATATCCAAAGCTATTCTATTTTGAAAAGAAATAATTTCAACATCCTGTTTACACAGCCTTCAGCTGTCTCTCCTGTTTTGCCTTGGTGTCATTTAAAAGATTAGAATCAGTTCTAAAAACACATTTTCTGAAAGATTGCCCCTGACAAAGTAGGCCAATCGGTGTCAGGGCATCCTGGATGGAGATGGGAAACCAGGGTACATCTTTCCTGTCCAGTCAATAGCAATTGTTATTAATTATTAAAGCAATTCTTCCCCATAAATCAGTTCTGTTCAACAGCAAGTAAAAGTTCAAGGCCTTCTATCAAGTTAATTTACAATCTAAGTTGCAAACAACATCATCCATAAATAATTAACTCAGAAGCACATGGGAAGTTATAATTTCTATTCATGAAGTTATTCAAATTGATTAAATAGTTGAACACTCCTTTAACCCTTCATGCAATTTATTCCACAATTTCCCACATTCACAGAAATAAACATTTGTTTGTTGATTATTCGCCCAGTTTTACTTTAGAAATCCTTCTTCCCTCTGTGATTTTTTATTTTGTGAAATTTTACCAGGACACAATCCTTCAAGCTTTACCCAACAAAAACAGAATTTTTATTGTTTAATCTTTATTACGTTCCCTCTGTTGAAGTAACCAAGCCCACTCAAAATGTATGAAACAGGTTCCACATAATTGTATTTTGTTAGTTAAAAGCAAAAAGATGAGTTAATCTTACCGTTTGACGTTATGGTTACTAGAATAAATTAATTTAATTCCACAAGCACATTTTTGATGTGTTAACTGGAAATGAAATGTTAAGTCAAAAGATATCCAATGAAACCTATTCGTATGTTCTTCCTCAGGTGCTTTCTGATTTCTCTGAGGTTTCTTCGGAGGAG
>JAHHUM010001413.1:0-20053 GCA_036173005.1 Crenichthys baileyi | reverse complement strand
CTCTGTGTCTACCTGTGAAACTATCTGGAGAGGGGCATCGTCCGAGCTTCTGCTGGCAAAACTTGGTGCTCACCCCTCCGAGGCCCCACTCCCCCTGTTTTTAGTGTTTAACCTTTCTCTCTCCTAGACATAGCTACTGACGGAGCTTTTACTGTAACTAACTCTATGTGCTCTCTTTCAGACTCTAACCTGAAAACTGGCTCAGAGTTTTCTGTTCTTTCTTTTAGGGAAAAACAAAAAAAGGAGCTACATCCATAAACATTTAACTTTTCCTTCCCATAAAAGGGGACTCCTGGATCAGTGCTTCTTTGTTTTTTTGGTCTCTGCTCTGTTCTCTCTAACCCCATCGGTGTGCAGATGGCCGCTCACACTGAGCCGGGTTTTCCTAGAGGTTTTTTCCTGTTAAAAGGGAGTTTTTCCTCTCCACTGTCGCTACATGCATGCTCAGTTGAGGGATTGCTGCAAAGTCAACGCCAGTGACTGTCCACTGTCTCTACATGCTCATCCAGGAGGAGTGAATGCTGCAAGTCCACTGACTGGATGCAATCTGCTAGGTTTCTTTAGATAAAAAAAATTTTTTATAAATTTGAATAAAAAACGAATCTGACTGCACTGTTCAGTGATTTGGATTAATTGTAATGCATGTACCTGACTTTTGTGAAGTGCCTTGAGACGACATGTGTTGTGAATTGGCGCTATATAAATAAACTGAATTGAATTGAATTACTCTGCCGGACAGGACACGGTGAAAAAAAAAAAATAAATAAATAAATAACGCTGTCTCTACTGTAAATAACTACACGGTTTTATTTACCCTTTTTAAAATATTGTTGATGGCTTATAATTGTTTTTTTTTAAAAAGGTATTGTTTTATGATCTTGTTCATTCAGCTTTTAAAAATGGGTAAAAATATTTTTTTGTTCATAGATATAAAAATCTAACACTAGATAAAATACATTGATGACAAATACCATTTGTTTAATTTATTTGTAAAGCTTTCAACAACTTAAACACTAACATATTAACTTTAGGAACAAAGTTTAAATCAGTTTATTTGCAGAGTATAATAATAATAATTAATTAATATTGTTATTAAAATAAATAAACCAAACATTAATATTAGATTTCATCTGACTGAATTATATCTGTTTGACTTCCTCTCATTGGGGAAACCCAGCGGGATTTTGAAAACAATGTGCCAGGAGTCAGCTGTTCTCTCAGGGTTTAGTGCACCTCAACCGTCCGGTCATCTGACAGATGGAGAGGCGAGCCGGCTGCTGGGGTAGCGGACGAACACATCAGTGCATTTGTGTAATTAAGCGATATCTTGATAATCTGATCAGATATTTTAGCCTTACACAACTACATTCTCGTCTGAAAACATTGTAAAAGTTCAGTTGTTTCACAGAATGAGCAAAATATCCAATTTTATTCACAGCTTTTTTCTGTCCTCCGGCCTTTGCTACTTCCGTTTGAACAATCCACTTCGACCCGCAATGAATCACGGGATAGGGTGGGTCACGGAGGATACACCGGACCCATCCTTCAAATCTGGGGATGAGAAGGACGCATTTGTTGGAACCTTGGAGATTGGACAGCATTCGTCGCCTCATCCAGGACGTTATCGGCCTACAAATGCGTCCTTCAAAGGATGCAGTCCTGAACTTGGACACAGCAATAGTGAATGACATCCGTGAATCAGTAAATCTGTGTTTGATTAATCTGTGGCTTCAAGGACCCTGATGTGTGACACAAAAAACTGAAATTTGGAACTGAAATTGAATTTCCGACCTGAAAGTGAAAATAATCAAACTGAACTTTTAAATACAAAGCACAAAAAAAAATTTAAAAGCAAACAAATTCAGTTTTAAACCATTATATTCAGTTTCAGTTTAGTGAAATTCATTTTCAAACCAATGCATTTAATTAGAAATTACACAAATACAGATTCAGTCTGAGCAATTCAAATTCAGTTTCTGATGGCACAAATTTCTTCCCAAATTCTGGATTGAATCAGCCCTGCATCTTTTCATTCGTCAAACCAAAAGTACCATCACGTGTCAAGTCTCATCTGACCAACAAAGTTGCTCACATGTGCACTAAAGATTTAAGAGCCTTTACCACAGTAGAGGGGAAAGGCATCATCAAGGGCAGATATTAAATAAATACGTTGTGAAATAGAAAGAAATTGAATGTACATTTAATTTTACTTTTCTTTCATGTTACATTTACTTCTCTTATGGGACATTCACAACATTTATTTATTTAATGATGATTTTATTGTATTATTTTGTCCAGTTTGACCCTCCATTCTTGAGGCCTGTATAAGAGGTCATGTCAGAATTTGAATCAGGTGTGCTGGAGCAGACACATCTAAAACTTGCAGGGAAGGGGTCCCTGAGGACCAGGGCTGTTAACCATTGAGGTACAGTTTCTAAATTGTGAAGGTAATCTTTTGTTCACCAAGTACAGTTCTCTTGCTAGGTGCATTTTTCTTTCGTTTCAGCAATTTGAAACATAGAAGTAATGTCATTGTTCAAAGGAAACAATCACTTAATAAATGAGTAAAATACAACTATGTACATTTTGTTTATTCAACTAAGATTGGCATGGTCTGTTTCCTTGTTTGATATTTTATTATTTCTTCATTATTATTCTTTTTACTTTAACTGGCCTTTACTACAGCTAAAAACAGGGACCTAACTGGTCCTTCAAAGAAATTGCCAAAAGACTAAATGAAGAAAACAAAAATGGGAGTGGCACAGGAGTGGGAGTCGTTCTAAATGGGAGCGGGAGTCAATTTACCACTAGCGGGATGGGACAGGATTTTTGTTTTGATGCTGGCCTGGGATTAGGATGGGACAAGACATTTTTCTGTCGCAGCGAGATGGGACAGGAGAGAAAATTCTCTCCCGTGTCACCCTCTCATGTGGACCAGACGTGAAAGAGAAAACATTTTCTCCCCCTTTTTTCTTAGTTTAGGTAAAATTAGATTAAGTGGAGATCTGGATATGTCACAAAATAGGGAAAAGTTAATGAGCTATAGAATGAGTACTTCTGCATGGCACTGTGTGTCAGTATGATGTTGGTCTCTATTTGCTGGTAATAAAATCAGATGTCAGCCATTAGTGTGCTGAAATACTGCAATCTACACAGTTTCTTTGAAAGGTTGACAGCAGTCATCAATGAATGCCACCAAGTGAGAAGGTTAACACAGAGCAATAAATGGAACCAGAGAGAATGGAAATGGAGCTAATGAGAAGCGATAAGATTCACTCCAGTCTTCAATTTCAAGCATGGAGTAGCTGGGATCTCAGAAAGGACAAGAGACTGACATGAGGATGGAGATCTTTAATGAGAAACATTTATAGAGGGCAAAAGAGATACTGGTGTGTCAGGCAGAACAAAAAAGCACACGCTGACAATAATTTCTGATTCTGTGAAGTATTACTTTGGGAAGTTTAAACGTTCCAAATGATATGTCATGCTGTCATATGTAAAGTCTAATCTGAATAATTCAAAATCGTGAATATGGCTAATGAAAAAAGGAAATAGGGCCCTAGTAAGTGGTCTCGATTGACGTCAAACTCACTGATATGGTTTGAGGACACACAGAAGTAAGCAGAACTCATTGTCAGATTCCTGTTCTTTTTTTTTTTTGTAAAACTCATTTATGAATTTCAGACTCGTCAGCCCCCTGAGAAGAAGTGAATATTTAACACCTGACCTCACAATGTAAAAGGGCCAAATGGTTTAAATCAAGCAGAAGGGGCTCTGGGGACATCATCAAAGGAAGAGGGTGAAAAAGGACAAATTGAAACTTGGCCTCAGCAAGAGGAAGTCATGACTTTTTTAACAGAAACAAGGACACTAAACAACGTTAGAGCAAAAATAATTACACTAGTCTTTCAGTTTTAGAGAAAACACGATTTTTGTTTTTGCTGTGGATATTACTGGCTTGGACAGCACAATGTAAGAATAAAACTGTCCTCTCAATGTCTGATAAATTCCAAATAAAATAGTATTTGAGGTTAATCTATGGCCCAAAACATTGTTTAAGATAAGATATTTTCTTAAATTGATTCAAATAAAAAATAAAAACATAAAATCAGGGACAGACTTAGAAAACCGTAGCATGTAGCATCCTTCACATTTTTTGGAAACCCTGGTAAAGTTTGTGAAAAATATATTTACCTTTATTGTAGTAACATACATTTTAAATGATACAACCTTTAATTTAAGGAAAAGGGGAATAAAAAGATCTTAGGAAGCTATTGTTTTACACAAAATCTCCATCACAAACATGCAATTAGTTAATAATTTGTACAACCCTCTATTGCCAATTGGACAGCGGTTAGTCTTCTCTTATAACGTTTCACAAGGTCAGCTGATAATATTGGCCTAATGATATTATTTGCCTACCTATAAATCGGCTGATATTCTTCCAGCATTGGTATTTGTTCTTGACGGCATAAATATAAAATATTTTTCGAATAAAAGCATGCATAACCTTAATACTTAAGCCTTCAGTTATTTCGCTGTAGTGTAGCTACCAATAGTTTCCAGGTGGGCACAGGTCTCAAAGCTAAGTCATTAAAAACCTTCGTATTTTGGCGGAGTGCATAGCAGAGTGCATTGTAGAGCACGTGACCCTTATACGGAGGCCTCAGTCCTTAACGAGGCGATCCCAGGTTCAAGTTCAGACCCTGGAGACCTATGGGGCATCTCTTCCACCTCTCTCCACTCCTTTTGAACAAATGTACCAGGGTTGCCAAAACTTACAGTATATATGTGTATATATATTTTTTTTAAATCGGACTCACCTGACAATAAAACTGCATGCCTCATTGAAATTTACAACAAATTAGATGATTTATTAAAGAAAATATTAACATACTGCCATGTGCAGCTTAGTTTGCCACAGCTTTTGAAGTTTTAAATGCTTTAAAGGTTAAAATTCTGTGCCACTCTGCTGATCCTAATAAAAATTAATGTAGAAAAGACAACTTCAAAACCTTTTCTCTTCCTTTTCTCTTCTCTTTCATAGGAGCCGTTACATTAAGCAGATATCTTTTCATTGTATGTTACTGATACAACAAAACACATTCACAAAAATAAAGACTTAAGATTAATCCACGGAAACCTCAACATTTTAAAACTGGTTACAAGTTCATTTACTTGCAGGGGCAAAAACAGAGAGAAGAAATGTTGTTGTGAGAACTGTATTTGCCGAGTCATGCACTGCATGATGCTACATTTTATATAGACCGTAAATTCAAAATCCATTATTTATATTACCAAAAACCTCAGTGATGTCTGATAGCAACAGTAGCCAACTTTCCAGATTATACACTTTTAAAGAAAGGTGGTAAGTTTTTTGCAACAAAGACTTGTCTACCGTCTTTACCTTGTAAGCATTTTCAGAGGGTTTTTAGATAATTTTGTTGTATTTCTGTACAGAAGAATTTGAAATAGCAAATGGTGACAATAGGATACTTCTTTAAAAAGAAAGATTTTAATGAAACTGAAACTGAACTATAGAGCACTAATTACACCCTGTGCATCAAAATTAGAGTCATCTGTCCAAAAATACTAGATATGTTTTAATTCAATGTATGATAACATATAGAAAAAACATGAAACTGAAAAATTCTCATATGTTGTAGATTTGTTTGACCAGATAACGAGCCCTTAGTGCTGAATGGGAGACATTGCTCTAAAACAGTCCAGGCTTTTTCTCCTTAGCCCAAGTAAAACACTTTTGACGTCTGGTTCAGGAGTTTTAGCACTAGAATCCCCAAGAAACTCGTGAAAGGGGTTTGCTTCACAATAATCTCAAGTCTGTGCTTACCCCTGTTACTTGTGCACCTTTTTCCTTCCACCTACTATTCTATTAACATGCTTGGATTGAGAACTCTATAAACAGCCAGCTTCTTTAGCAATCACCTTTTGTAGCCTACCGTCCTCTTTGTTAGTGACTGTCTGCTGGACAATTGTCAAGTCAGCAGTTTTTCTATGATGGTTTAGGCCATAACATGGACAGGTACATCTCCAAAAATCTGAATATGAAACTTTTAGTCATTCATTTCAGAAAGTGAAACTCGTATGTTATAAAGGTTTGACATACATGGAGTGAAGTATTCTAAGCCTTTATTTCTTGTAATTTAGATGATAATGGCTTAAAGGTCATGAAATACAAATCTACCTATATTTCCGTATTATTTTTAATTAGTCTTGTGCAATTTTTACATTTTCTGCGAAACTGAGGCAAATCCTTAAACAACCAACAAATGATTGTTATTTTTAGTTCTAAAACAAATTTTAGAACAAATTAGCTTTAGAACTAAGTTCTGAAACTAATTTGTTCTCATTTCCAGATTCCTCACGATAAACCTTGGTTTTCATATATTACCATTTCAGTGAATGGTAATATTGTATCAATTTATAGGTTATGGTTTTCAACCATTTTTATCAGTTTTCTTGTTCCTTCATTTGTATATAGTTAATTAGTTTTCTTTTTTCCTTAATTTTGCTTGGTAGTTTTAGTTGAATTGTTCTAGCCTAGTAAAGAGTTTGTTAATTGAAATATGTTTAACTTGGAGTTTTTGTTAAGAAATTCTTAACTGGACTGCGTCCGTGACACTGCTGGACGATTAGGCAGTGCCTTAGCGTGGTTTAAATCATCCCTCTCTGACAAAACAAAATATGTTTTGTTCGCATCATGTAAGTCCAGACCCTTCCCTGTTACGTTAGGTGTCCCCCATCGATCAGTCTTGGGCCCCCAGCTCTTTTTCAACGACATGCTTCCACCTTGGTTCGCTGATGACACACAATTATACAGCAGAACGGGTCCCAACCTCTCCATAGCCCTGTCACATGTTGCTGCCTGTCTTGAGGAGATTAAGGCCTGGATGAACAGCAACTTCCTTCAACAGTAGCAAAACCGAGGCACTACCCAACTATAATACAGCATCTCCAAGAACCGTCCACATCTTTCCACATCTGTTATGACGCAGAAAAAAGTATCCATGCCTTTGTATCCTCCAGACTGGATTACTGCAATGTACTTTTTACGGGGATCTCCTCCAAAAACATTGAAAAATTAGAGTGTATCCAAAACAGTGCCACAAGTGTCCTCATGCAAGTATGCAAGTATGAGCATATTACACCAATCGTATACTCCGTCCACTGGCTCCCAGTCCCATTTTGGATCAATATTAAATTCTTCTGCTCACCCATAAATGCATTAGCAGTCACGGTCCATCTTATTTACAACATCTCATTCGACTCCAAACTTCCACCTGCACCCTCAGGTCGTCCAGCGGCCAGCTTCCAGCGCCCCTCTACTAGAATTCGAACTATGGGGGACAGAGGCTTTTGCTCAGCTGCAGCCTGGCTCTGGAATAGCCTCCCTCCAGAGCTGGGAGAAGTGCAGAGTCTGGAATCTTTCAAAGTTGGACTTAAGACATTCCTGTTTAGGAAAGCTTTAAACTGCTATAATATGTTGAACATTAAATTTAAAATGCATACCAAACAATTGCCACAATCTTCAGAGATTGTTTTAAAATTTGTTGAACTTATTAGCCTAACTATTTGTATGTCTTTAAACTCATAAACAAAAAAGTGGTAATGAAAAAATAGCATCTGAGCCTTTCATTTAAACCAACATCACAGTCATTTATTACAAGCAAAAAACAAAAACAAACTAGATGGTTTTTTTTACTTAATTTCCCTGTATTTTAGCAGCTGTCATTGTACAAAAATGTTTGTGATACATGCTATAGAATTTAAACAAGTCCGTGGATGTCTAAAAGGTGTACCAAAATTTTGTCTTTTTAATGTTAGATTTAGCTTTGTATTTTATACTTAGTTTTCTTTTTACTTAAGTGTTAGGCTTCTTATCCGGGACCTGAGTAACAGTTTCGTACCTTAACATGTAAATGTGAACTGATATGACAATAAAAATCCTTGAATCCATGAAAAAAACATAATTATTGTAATAAATCCAAAATAAAAACAGTTAAGAAAAATCCAACATTTTATTTGAGTACTTTAGGAAATAATAGTTAAAAAAAACACTTGTGCCTCAAAAATAAATTTGACTAAAGCCTTCTTTAGGTTTATATTTTAAAGTATGATCAGTGTCAGAACTTTTAATTATTATTTAATGACCTGCATTTCCCCAGGGGCATAAAAAGGTAGAAAGGTCAATTTTTCTTAACCACTTTTCACAATGGGAAAAGCAAGATAACATGTCGTTCAAGTACAGTAAGCCATTTCTGTAACCGAGAAACCTTTGGAGGAAAAAGTTTTCTCCTGATAACTTGTTCTAAGTTTTACTCATGTACGTAAGTGTTTCTCATATTGCAATGCCTTCGCATTCATTACAACTTCATCGTAAAAGCTGAATAAAGTGATTTATTTTGCCAGGCTTGCTTTTTTTTATGTCTTCCAATGTGTTAAAAGTAAAAAAAAGTTTAATCAGAATTAAACAGAGACATGAACTCATACCCATTTCTGTACTGATTCTGCGGGGGCTAAATTGCATCTCCATACCAGTTAGTTGGTGTGCATTAGGGCATATAAGCTATACACAAATTCTATTGGCTAACTTTGAAGAGCTGGACATTATATTATTATCTTATTTTTAAAATTTCACCACAGTAGTCATTGTCAGATGCTGTCACTGTCAGATGCGGCGACAGTGTTTGCCAATCATACGGACTCTGATAGAATTCAGCTGTCAGTCTGAAGCAAACCAAGTTGTTTTCTTGACTTCAAAAAGCTTTTTTTTGGAAATTATGACAGAAGATTTTCATCTTAAATTTAAAACCCCTCTGGGTGATAGTTGTTTCAACAGAACAAGTGGTTTTGAAAAAAAGACAATGGAGTTTTGAAACATTTGGTATGTTTTCCTAACAGCAGAATGTCTCTCTGCATAAAAATAAGCATATAACTTCCAAAGAAGGACATGCAGAAATAATATTTTTCATGTGTATTTTTGCTAACAGTGGATAATGCTGATGACATTGTTGTGCAGATGAGGTGAGAGCAGCCCATTATATGTTATTCTGCCTCTGCCTCCCCCTCCCAGTGCCCTGATTGGGCTTTTCTCATTGCATTTCCTGTTTTGGAGTAATGCCACAGATGGTGACGAGCTTGTGTAATCCCCGTAGATTTCCATGGTTTATAAACAGCAAAACAAGCAGCAGGTCCCACCGATCTGAACAAACACTTCTAAATCAGGAGGTGTTTATCATGCCTGTTTGGGGTGGAGGTTGTAATTATTGCAAACAAGAGCAAACATGCAAAGAAAAATTGATTTCACAGATCTAATTGATTGTGGGAGAAGCATAAGATTTGTCTGCTGTAAAGCCAGACTCCCCCTCCCATTTCATTCCTCATCACATGATTGTATAAGAGTTTAATATTCATCAAATTAGACAGCACCTGAAGTATTTTTGACTTTAAATAAGGTGCAATTTTAGGCATAGTATTATACCTGCTTGCCAATCGTCTCTGCATAGATCAAGAAGAGTAAAACAAGCAGTGATTAGCTGGTTTTCTAGTAGGGTACTCAGTAGGTTTTACTGTAGCCAGCAGGCTACCAGGCTACCAGGCTCAACAGAAATTGGCTCTATTTTGCTTATCATGTTTAACAGTAGGCATCATGGTGTTGTGCATTGTTCATGTTGGCCTATTATATTTTGTATACAGGCCAAACGGTTCAGTTTTGGTCTTATTATCCTGAGTGATGCTAAAAAAACCAACAACATAGTGATTAATAAAGTTAAAATAATGTAGAACATCTATTTATTGTTGTTTTGATTTTCATACATGTAAAAAACAAAAACATAGTATAAACATGCACTAAATTTTGTGGTAGCTTCTAGAATCTGTTACTCAGAAAATCAAACTTTTTTGCTATTCTTTTTTTATCGAGCATCACAAGTACCCAATTACCCTGATATTTCCGATTAATTAGTCAGGCTAACTGCTTGGGTACAGTCTACTTTTGGCAGCTTAACAGACGTTTGGTTAGTAGCTTGTCAACTGTAGATTAAAACAGCACTTATCTAAAAAGAGCAAGGACTGGCACTTCTCCAGGCAGGTTCATGTTTTCTTTGATGTAAATATTTCCAAGCAGCCGAATTTGAGGAAAAGTGTACTAAAGTTTTTCAGCCAGGTGACCAGCAGTGCTTACCAACAGTTGGAGAGGGGGCAGCATCATCCTATGTTCCATAAAGAGAGAGCAAACTCTGGTCACTCCTGCACTTTCAATGGTATCTTATGCATTTTTTAAACACATGACTTCTTAAAACCATGCTGGTATACCTTGATCTCACTAACTGCCCCATGCCTATTAAGACTATTGATTTATGCCATCCTCTCTGCACAGAATGCCTTTGTTTAGGCCTTCCGGCTGACAATATGCAAAAGCGGGAACTTTCTTAAATTGTTGACATTTTCTTTAAATACACCAGTCATCATAAGACAAAAATAGGGGAATATAAAATGTATTAAAAAAACTTAAATCAAAGCTGCTGTTATGAAATATTCATCATTAAGCTGAAATATATTCCAAAGTCACATGAGAACTAATAAGTTTCTTTTAATCTTGGATTGGTAATACCTGAGGGAAATAATGTTTTCTATAAAGCTTGTTTTGTTTCCAAGGCTTTGTTGTGAAAAAGGATGTGAAAATAACAAATCTGACAGTCATAAGTGTGACGTTAAAAAAATCTGCATATTTGTGAAGTGCTTTGAAAAAAAGTATATGTTAAGCACCCTTTTGTTTTTGTGTTTCACCTTGTTTTAATGCAACCAGAGAGTTGTCTAAAATTAGCAGCACAGTTTGAGAAACAGCAGGTACAGCGCACCGTGCTAATAGACTCTGGAGGTGAATTAGCCATTAACTGAAAAGGCTAATTCACCTCTAAACCAGATGTCTTTGTAAAAGTACAGAACTGTAAAACTGTAAATATAGCACTGAGAGAGGTGTTGAGGGTTATATTTAAAGTGTTTGTGCAACTGTTAAGAATGCAAACCCAGCTCAAAATGTAAGCATTCGATCCAATATAGAACAAACATGTCAAATTTCAATGACATAACATCATTTATATTGGATTTTATAGTCAAATTTATCACATGATGTTCATTGCCTTTCCTTGTGATTCTCAAATAAGCTTTGGCATTACCTTCCACTGCATACAATATCTTAAAAAAGCATTAATAAAGTTTACACATTTTGATAGGTCACAGCAACAAACTTCAACATATTTAATTTGGATTTTATGTCATGGAACACAAATTAGTACTTAATTGTAAAGTGGAGGGGAAATACTTTATGGTTTTCAAATTTTCTAAACAGACACAAAAAAATCTGAAAATTGTGGCAGAAAAGCTGGTCAGAGTAACGAGGAAGTCTGATGGAGCAAACTGCAGGACAAACATGGAGGAGACCTGTTCATCTTCCAGCAGAACAACAATCCTAAACATACACCCAGAGCTACAATGGAATGGTTTAGATGAAAGCATATTCATGTGTTAACAGACCCTGTCAAAGTCCAAAATACCATCGGGATTCTGTCTTGATTTGATATTAGATTTTCACAAGGGACTGGGGATATACCCCAAAGGAAACAGAGCGAGCACAACATCCGGATTTTCAAAATAATTCACTGAAGATGGAGTAGATCTGTCATATTCATAAATACACACATATATTTATATATATACATGTGTATATATATAAATATATATATTAGCAGTTGTTTACATTAGATCAATTAAATCAGTTACTGTGTTAACTAAGGTATTATAAATCGAGCAATTAAACATTATATGCACCAAACTAAGCAACAAATGTAGCTTGGCTGCACTCAGTGTACTCAACCATTGTTGAACAAAACACATGAAAATATCTGGATGCATAAAATGAAAAATGAAGCAGTTTACCTGGTTTAACCTCAACTGAACGAGTTGTTTTGGACTTGTTTGGACTTTTGCAACAAAGAAGTGTTCTTACCTGCTGAGCCTTGATCCGTTTAGCAAAAGCAGCAACAACCTTTTCTTTGGCGATCTTTTCCCATCAGATGCACTGAACAGTGTGGCTATAGCATCTGATTCAACATTCCCCTTCGTCTGGAAGATATCCCGAGCACTGACTTCTTTTCTCCTGCGAATTCAGAGGTTTCTTGTTCAAAGCAGTTTGCCGAGAGGTCCTCCCATCACAATTGGCTGTGCTTGGTGGGACCAGCCCATATGTTCCTTCTCGGTTTTCCAGCTCTGATCTTTTTTGCTTCAGGAAAGTAGAGCAGACTAATGGCTGCTGTCGTAGTATTGCTGCCACCACCAGCAATGCACCGTTTCACCATATTAACGCTGTTTTTAACGCAACTTGGCTTCAACCTGAACTGTTTATCACTGAAGCTCACACAATGAATGACTGGAGACTTCCCCTTAGACGTCATTTCTGGGCGGCTTTGGACTTGCAAAATGTAACATCGAAAAATGCTTATTTAGTGTCACAATTGTCTTTTATCATATCTTTAATCCTAATATCATGCTAATTACTGCTTAATTCCTTCAATTTTAAGATGTCTTCTTTCAGTTTCTGTGTTTGTGGGAAAAGTGTGTCACAGGCATTTTAAAGGGTGTGGATATTTTAAAAAAGCACTGCATCTTCCATTAACAAATCAAAGTAAAGCGCAGTATTCCACATATGAACAAGGTATTCACACTGTTTTTGTCTCTCTTTTTTTTTTTTTTTTTGCTAATATACAGCGTAGCCCACCAAAAACATGAGCACACTTTCAAACTCGTTAGGTGAAAAAAGTTCAAGCTCAGCACACTTTTAACAGTTGACTGGTATATTTTGCTTGACCTAAAATATTATCATAAACATTTGGATTTTCGTTAAGCACCCACTAGCCTGAATGTGTTTTCTTTCATACCATGACTTATTTATATCAGTTTATTTCACTTTGATGTGAGCAATACTTGTAATTGCGTGTACCTCAGTCATCATGTTTCCTTGATGAAATTTTTATCTGTTTATAAATTATGCATTAGCAATGCATAATGCATTGATGGAATTCCACTTTTTCTACAAAACAAGACTTTTTAAAGTTTATTTTCTTAATTTAAATTTCTCTTGGTGGTAACCAAATGTCTGATGCTTGTATTTTGCAAGCTCAAGGAAACCCTTTTTAAAAACATCATGATATTTGCAAACACTAATGATTACCATTATACATTTTTGACAGACCTCCAATTTACAGAGGTCTTTCAGGGGTTTGCCTAAAGCCTTAGGTCATCAGTGAAGTCCTGGAAATACTTGCAGTAGATCCCAGCCATTAACTCCAGAAGAAACCGCAGGAGCAGAAGAACCGTATGTTAACGTGCCGTTGCCATGATATAGTTTACATTCATTATTTTTTTTCTGTGCATACATCCACAATACACGTGTATTCGTAGACTTTGAAATCTCTCACACACATTTCAACAGCACATTTCAACAAGATAGTCAGAGACAGCATACCTCCTTCACCCAACACAGGGTCAGCAACACAATACAACAAAAAAAAAAATCATGGATCCAGATTGTGAGCCAGATCACCTCTAAAACTTTATGGATTCTTTCTTGAGCTAAAACACACTTCTAGTAAAAAGATTCTTAAGAATTTGTAACTTTTTCTGAGAAGTTGCTAACCCACAGAGAGACAGACAAACAAACGTGGCTGAAAAAACATAGCCTCGTTGGCGGAGGTAAAAAACGATTTCAGCAGGATTTTATTTGACAGACCAAGTCAAAGTAGCACATAATGGGGAATTAGAAGGAAAAACATTTATGGTTTTGCAGTTCTAGTTTTCTGCTACACATAGCACTTTGAATGTGGGCCAAAAATTCTGTTTTGGTCTCAATCGACCAGAGCACCTTCTTCCACAGTTTGGCTCCTTGGTTTTTGACAAAATCAAAAAGCTGTATTTATGGCTTTCTTTCAACAATGGCTTTTTAGAGGAACTTTCCAAAATGGCCAGATTGGTTTTGGTGCACGACTAAGCGCTGTTCTGTCAAGACACTTTCCTACCTGAGCTGCAGATCTTCACAGATACCATGGGCCTTCAGGCTGCGTTTCTGATTAGTGCTCTCAAAGTCTGGCTTGTTAGTTAAAATGGAAGCCATGTCAGGTTTGTAGTTGTGGCATACTCTCTTTATTAATGGATGGACCGAACAGTGATCTATTGTTCTATAACCTAACCCTTCTTGTTCTTCACAACATTCTCCCTGCTGTGTTCATTGGTCTTCAGGATGCTGTTTGTTTCCTTATATTCTCTAAAAAACCCTTGAGGCCTTCATAGAACCACTGGATTTATGCTGACATACTGAGATTAAATTACATACAGTTGGACTTGAATGGGATTATTGCAGTTGGTTGCACTAGAGTTCATTTGTGGCAGCCAGACAAAGGGGTCTGAATATATATATATATATATATATATATATATATATATATATATATATATATATATATATATATATATATGTAGACGTTTCTAGCTTTAATGTGACCAAATAGGTTCAAGGGGTAATAATACTTTTCCAAGGCAGTTTACCTGCGTACTTGTGGCCTCTCCAGGACGCAAATGCTCTGTTTACCCCTTACAGGGTTGTGACCATACAAATCAGCAAAAAACTGTTTAAAAAGTGACAAAACGAAGGAAAATAAAAGTTTTAAGGGTTTCTGTTCTAAAGATGTTTGGCAATTGTGCATTTAAAATATTTGGTTGTATGGCATATAAAGTTTATCTGTGTTTATTACATAACAACTACATTTTCCATATTTATCGGTACCCCGGTTAAAGCCTTAAAAGAAATTAATCGTTTATTGCAGAAGCATAAGCTGACACTGAAAAACAGTTCGGGATCTAGGACTATTAAATTAATTTAAAGGATCTGATAAAAAATTTTTTAAACAAAATTAGGAGTCTATAAAATTTACATAATTGAAGCCTATTTTAAATTTATAGTTTTCTTTGTTATTAGGTTAACAGTGTTTTAAAACATTTGATTACAATTCCAATTTTGTGTTTCCCTGTGCTATCACCATGATACAAGGACCCATTTCTCATAGTCACCCCTCTATAGAAAAAGAGGAGAACATGCCTTTCAAGTAAACCAGATGCATGTTAGTCTTCTTGAGTTGCAGAAATGGCTACAAGAAGTATCTTCCCTCATATGTTTGCCCATATCTACAGTCAGAGCAATTTAACATAGCAGGGTGTTAAAGGAAGTAAAAAAATCTCCAAAGCTCACTGTTAGGAATGACAGCAAAAAGTGGCATCTTGGGGGTGACAAAGTGTCCATATCAAGTTATTTAAAAACTTTTTACACTTCTTTACCAGAAATGCCAGTAACTGGATTGAACATTGTATATACATAAAAGTCTTTGGTTCGTAGACTTCGGACATTTTAGTGTTTGAGAGGAAAGCAGAGAGAAAAAGTATGATATTAATACCAAGATGTACTCAGTGGGAAGGGGGTGTAGAGGCAGAAGCTGGCACATTCAGGAGATTGGCAGCAGGGAACAGATGGTCAGGAGGAGAAAGGAAACATGACCAGGATGTGTAGTTATGCAAAGATAAGCAAAGGAGGTGCAGGGAGTGCTGATGAGCTTTGAGACATTGGCATCTTAGTTCTGTGTATAATAAAGCTTTACAAGTATCAAAACTTCTGGTAGAAGGAGACAGCAAAAGAAGTTGCAAAGTGTCTCTATAGCTCAAGTTAGATCTGTTCCATAGCAGATGTTACAACATTTTTTATGTTGACTCATGGAGCTGTTTGGGCTATTTACAATTTGATGTCATAGAGATCACGATATATATCCTACAGATGTAACCCTGATATGAGCAACACGGACAGCTTACATACCCTTGTTAAAACAAGTTTTTTTGCTACCTAAAAAAAATGACACCATGATAAATCATTTTTGAACGTTTCCCACCCTTGGTGGGACAATTATGTTCAGTACAGTTCAACTGGAATATTGAGGGCAAATGTAATATTGTTATGGTCTGCGCTACGGAGGAACCCAGAACGCAGACAAGCAGGCAGCATGACGGTAGTTGACTTAAGGCTTTAATTAAACAAAAACTCACTCTTAGCAGAGGCAGGAACAAAACAGAAGCAGGCTGGTTTGACAGGCATGGCATGGTCCACAAAACAAGACATGAGTAGAGATACAATGATTCCGCAATGACAAACAGAACAGGTGTGTATATATGGAGTGAAAACCAGGTGGAGCAAGACAGATTGACAAGGTGCAGGTGAACCGGATAAAGATGATTAACATAACAGAACGTGGCTGGAGCAAGAACAGAAACTCTTGAATACAAACAAAAACTAAAGCATGACCAGAACCAAAAACCAAACTTGACAAAACATGAACAAGACTAAAACATAACCAGAAAAATAATAAACAAAGCATGATTCAAAAACTGAGAAATATAAGAAAAAAACAGAAATCAAAAACCAAACAACCCCAAATCATAACAAATATAGAATAATGTTTAGCTGTCTTTAGTGGATTTTCATCATATTTGTTTGTTTGCATAATGTAGCTAAAGCCTTAGTTTGTTGAGAGCTTACAAAGCTCATCAACAAATTATCTCGCTGTAGAAAAGTATCAGTCAGGAGAAGGATTCAACAAATTCTCTACCATTACATATGATGACCATTTCACATAAAGCCATATTTGAACTGTCTGAGCCATAATTCAAAAAGGTATGTTTGCCCTATACTGTATATCCACAGTGAAACATGGTGCAGGCTGCATCATGCACTGCAGTTACTTCTCAAATAGAATTGGGGTTTTTGATAAAGTGGAAGATAAAGAGTAATTTTAAATTTCACCAACACCAAGAACTGATTCCCCTAAGGAAAGTTAACGTTTTTAAAAGGCTGAGCCAAAGTCAAAGCCAAAGAGGGCTTAGGGGAGCAAATCTCCACACAGTTTGATTGATTTAGAGATGATTTGCAAAATAGATTGGGCAAATATTGCCAAAGAAAGATAAAGGAACACCAAAGAACACTGAATGCTGAAGATTTCAGCCAAATCTTCAGCCAAAAAGTTTTGAATTGTTTTCTTTTTTTTTTACAGTATCAGTATCAATTTATTAGTGTCCCCATAAGGACAAAAATAATAATAGGGAAATTTTCCTGCAGCCAGGTGAAAAACATAAAAAACACAAACACAATAACTTTACAACAATGGCAAAAACTATCCAGAAAACTCCATCTCAAGACCCTGGCGTTTTAACTGGAATAGGCACATTTTTAAGATCCACTGTAGGTCTGTTTTGGAAATGTCGACCTGATTCGGTGAATGTGTGACACTGATGTTGCTCTTTGAAGAGACAAGTTACATTCTTCCAGCGTGTAACAACATGAATGTCTGTGGTCAAACCCTCAGTTCAAAGTAAACGCTCAACAGCTGCACACTAATGATGTTGCTTTATGAAAACTCAAAATGAATTAAAATTTAACTGAAAAATTTCCCACCCGGGGCTAAAAAATCTGGGACTTGGGGGGGTTTTTTTTTTTTCAAACTGAAAAATTTTTTCTTATCCCAATTTTTCCATAACTAAAGGGGTTTTTCGGGCCCCTTTAATTAATTGGCAAGTAAAAAAAACCACCCCCGGGGCAGCAAAAATCTAAAATCAGCTCTTTTTCCCCTGCAGGGGTTTTCTGTGAGAACCCCCAGTTTCCGGGTTTGGCCCCGCCATCATTGATAAAAACCGCCCCCAGCAAAAAGGGCACTTCACTCGGGCCATGGGGGAAAAAAGGGGTTCCGTTGTTCGGTTTTGGATAAGGGGGGAATGGGGAAAGGGAGATTGAAAAATGAAAAGGGGGGTTAATTTTAGGGTTTTGGTGTTTGGCAACCATTTTTTTAAGAACCCAAAAGGCTAAAACTTTGGGGCCCGGGTTTTAATTAAGAAAGGGGCCCCTCCCTTCTAACACTGTGAAAGTAAAAAAAACTGTCAAAAAACCACAGATTCTTCCTGACCAAATGTAAAACCCCATCCTTTCGGGGGGAAGCCATAAATAAAAAAAATTTAAAAATAGAACTTGATGTGTTTAAAAAAAGAAGTTTTAGCTTTTTCTTTTGAAATTTTGGTAACCAGGAAAAAATACCCAAAAAGTTTAAACCTTGCAGTGTAAAGATTTATCCTTAAAAAAGCATTTCTCCCCCCAAAATACCCTGCAAATCCCCAAAATCAAAAATTAAAAAATTTGGGGTAAATACAAGCCCAAAATTAAATCAATTTAAATATTACTGAAAATTTCATTTTTTTTGTATTTTCAAATTCACAAAGTAAAAAAAACATTTATAATAACTTTTTTAAAACACGGGCCCGGGTTTTAAAGCCGTTTTTTCCCACTTAAAAAGCTAAGGGGAAAAAACAAGACATGTAAATTATGTTAGTAAAGACCCAATAAAAAAAATTTTTAAATTTTGCAAAAAATTGGGGGCCCTTTAAAAAAAAAAAAGTATGTTTAAAAATTAAAATTTGTTTAAAAGGGGTTGTTATTTATTTTAAAAAGGGGTAAATTAAAAATTTGGGACAAATGAGTTTTCACCCGGAAAAATATTCAAATTTAAATGAAAAAGGGAATTTTAAAAACAATATTATTTTCGGGTTTACATCAAAAGGCTTTCTAAAGTAGCAGGTTTTCTGTATTACTATTCCCCAAAAAAATTTCAGTAAAAAAAAAAAAAAAAGAAATTTTTTTTATACATTATAAAAAAGAAAAGCTAGTCAAGACTTTGCCTTTAGTTTACTGAAGTTACTTTGATTTTTTAAAAACCCCATTCATCTTAAATGTGAAAATATTTAAATTTTGAACACAGACAACCTAAAACTAGTTCGAGTCTTTCTAAAAAAATTTTCCCCTACAATGCAATTTTGCTGTTATGCCATGCTTTTTTTTTTTTCATATGCGAAACAATATTTTTGAATAATGATACATTTCAGCCTTTATTTTTAAAATACAGTAGATCTCCCAAAATCTACATCCCCCCCGACAAAATGGCAGATTTTTTCAGTGTACAAAACTGACACCGGGGAAAAAACTTATTTTTCATTTTTAAAATGAAATTGTTATTAAAAAGAAAAAAAAGCTAATTTGTGGGAAAAGAAAGAATTTTTTTAAAAATTTGTGCACTTTTAGATTCAACTACACATTAGCCTATTTTTATGGATCTATGAAATCCTACTGTATGTTTTGAAGCAAGCTAGTAGACAAAATATATATATTTTTAATTCGGATCATTTTATAAATTCTATGGCATAAAATATTTTTGCATTCTATTTTATTTTTTTTTTTAGCTTCTTATTTCCCTATTGGTATTTAAAAAAGTTCATTTTCCATATGCCTTTATCCCGTATCCGGGAAAAGAAATGAAGTTCACCCAACATCCACAGGGTGAGGGGTGAAAAAAAAAAGTCAAAAAAGTCCATCACAGAAAACAAAAGGGCAATAATGCTCACTCGCACTCACACCTTTAAACAATTTGGAAACCCCATTTAAAACCCAACCTGTTGTTTTAAAACTGAGGAGAAAAACTCTTGGAGGACAAAGCAATTTACTCAAAAAAGGGCCCTTCAAAGATCTAAATGGGGAAACCTTCAAAAATGTAAAAACGATTTTCCACAGCACCATTCTAACAATGTAATTTCTTTACAAGGAAATAAAAGAACTAAAATAAAGAAAATCAAATTTTTAAAAAAAAAGAACATAGAAGTTGCAAAGATACATTAAAACTAAAAAAAAAGTTCAAAACAAATCCATAAAAAATAATTAGCTAAGAATTATTAAAAAATTTTTTTTATGGTTTTTTTTACAGGAACTTTTTGTAAAAAATTAATGCATAATCTTAGTCCTAGAGCTTATCGCATCTTCTCTGGGAAAACACAGACTTAAAGGGAGAATAGAAACTAAATCTGGGTTGGGGTTGTTTAGTTCTGGCCCCCGGGCCCATGGGTGAAA
>JAHHUM010001412.1:0-20707 GCA_036173005.1 Crenichthys baileyi | reverse complement strand
AAATCCCCTTTGAACCTTTGATTAACGTTTTCGTATTGTTTTTTCAGATTTTCCAATGATCAGGTTAAAGTTTTCTGAGCATCTATCTGTTTTTTCATTATTGTAACTCCAAGGTAAGTTTGTTTTTGATATTTTGTAAATCATAATATAGTTGAAGTCTTTAAGAGGAAAAAGCTCACATTTCATCTGGTTTAAGCATGAGACCTGAAGCTGCAGAGAACAGATCTCTTGAATGGATAGCAATGAAATATGAGCCGCATTTTTTGAAAAATAATGTGGTATCATCAACCAACTGACTAATTCTAATTTCTCTATCTGCAATAAAGACACCCTTTAAAAGACTGTCTTTCATAAGGGTAGATAGGAGTTGTGTACACAAGATGAATAAGTAAGGGAAACTGGGAAACCATGTCAGACGCCCCGCTGTAATTCAACCTGGGTAACGTCCCATTTTAAGTGTGATGGAACTATTAGCTTTAGAGTACACAGTTTTAACAGCTTTGCTGAAAACCTTACCAAATTTCTTGATTGTTAAATATAAGGTTATGCTCTATGGTGTCAAATGCCTTATAAAAATCAGGAAGAAGATGAAATTGCCTTAAGGAAACAGAAATTAGTAATAAATTAGATCTAAAACAAGCCCAACATTATTGGAGATATATCTTTTTCTCATTAAACCTGACTGAGCCTCATCAATAATTGGATCCAAAACATCATTAAGCCATTAAGCAAGAATGGAAACAAAAATCTTCCGCAAAGAAAAGGGACGCCACTTATCAATAAATTGGAGGTTATTTTTTAGGTTCTAGGAGCAGCTTTATCAGGTCTTTGAGGTAGAATTCCTTGTTCTGTGCTCTCCAAATTACCTCAGGTAAAAAGGTAGACAAGTCTTTTATAAATGTCGGATAAAATTCTGTGGAAAGGCCATCGACTCTGTCATCTTCAGTAATTCCCTTAGACAGATAAACTTTTTATCCAATTTGAATAAATAACTGAATCTGACTGCACTGTTCAATGATTAGGATTTATTGGAATTTATGTACCTGACTTTTGTGAAGTGCCTTGAGACGACATGTGTTTTGAATTGGCGCTATATAAATAAACTGAACTGAATTGAATTAATTTCAGTAAAATTGTTAGTCAGAGAACTGAAAAATAAAGATGCTGATTGATGAGAGTATTTTCTTTTATAAAGATTGCTAGAAAACCTGGTGCAGAAATTTACAGTTTACTGGAATCATCTATTAACTCACCATTGTTATTGAGTCGTTGAGTTGATTAAGTTGAGCTTTTCTTTTGCAAGGTTAAAAAAATTAGCTGAATTCTGCTCTCCAGCTTCAATCCACATCTTTCTTAACTTTATAAAAGACCCTTTAGCTTTACGTAAATAGATTTAATTAAATTTAATCTGTCTAAACATTCCTTTTGTGACATATCAGCAGGGTTCTTCTTCTGAAATAATGAGATTATGTTAGGGACTACTCTCTCTTCTTTAAGTATCTGAGTTTTGGTGAGGGGGCTGCCATAGCTCCTCAAATATTGGGCAGCTTTACATTTCAAAAGTTAACAGTTCCTACCAAAGTCCTCTTCAGAACATGGTCTATTCCAGAATTCTCCTTTAAACATTACTACACATTATTTAGCTGTCTCATGTTTCAAAAGTCAGCAATTTAGTTTCCAAAAAGTGTTTCTACATAACTTAGTAACTTAGTAGTCAGAATGTAAAGGGATAAATACAGACACCGTACTATGGTCAGTTAATGGTGTTGTAATAATATTAGCTGATGTTCTACCAACATTTAGAAGAAAAGTCAACCAGACGTTTATGCGAGATTTCTTAGTGGTACTCCTGTTACTCCGTCTATAAGCATTAGTGTTATGATGTCGGTATCGCCACATATCGGTTAAGTTAAACTTTTGTATTAAGAGTTTCAGGTTTACATTCGAGGCATTTTGAACATGATTCTGTTTAGTAGAACCTTATTATCCCTGTGTGAGTTACAACTGTACACATTAACAATTATCGATATGACATTTTGGATGGATATGACTTGAAGGATGAAGTGACCTGAGGAATCATAACTAGTTAATAGCACTGACCCTGAAAAGTTTTGCTTTAGAGTGGTGATACCTGTAGCATGTTCAGACCCATGGGCCTGCCACAGCAAATTGCACAACGGGAATCTCCAAAAGTTTTCATCATTTGACACCGAATGGACTCCTGAATAAAGCAAAAATCAGTTTTGTGGTTTCTGGCAAAGCTAAGGCTCGGTTCTCAGTGTGCGTTGTGATATGGCGACAAAAATCCCCAGTAAAATGTCTCTGTAACTTTAACACAGTCTGCTCTGCACTGTTATGAGATGCGCAGCCTCCATCTCTACTGTATTGGACGTCGCCTATTAGGCACTATTAACCGGCATTGCTATGTATTAAGTCATGTCCACAAATGCTTTTTCTGATGTGGAAAGGGTCACAAAAACGATTGTAGTACCCTTATCTCTTACCCGATTTTATTAAAATCTGGCTCAAATTAAAGCTGAGAAATGTGTTGATGTTATGATAGACAGAAATATGTACTCTCTTTAAATATAAATCTATAAGCAGGGTGGGAACTGTGCATTATGTTAACAGGTATACCTGTGCTAAAACAGCCGCCATGTTGTCAATTGTTTCTTATGAAGGGAAACCTTCTGCCCCAGATTCACCTCCATAAAGAAGTTACAAACACACATTTTATGTTACAGAACTTTGAATAATAATTCAATTTATTACAGTAATTGCAGACTGTTCATTTTAGTGGTTTCAGGACTCACATTGTCTGCATGAAATATATTTGTTGCTAACAACAATATAACAAAATATGAGGTAGACTGAAAACTTTGAGTAGTAAAAGAGCAGTTGGCATGGTAACGCTGCCGGGGTGTCAGCATTTATTTAGATGTTCAGCTGTTTTCAGCTGGGTCCTCTGACTATATCAGGATGTCTCATGTCATCACAAGTATTTTCTGGCTTTGGCTTTCAGATCTTATCACTGTGATATTTACTATCAACAAACTTTACTCACAAAACTGTGTTTCAGTTAACCTGCACATGTTCGTCCAGCCCTGTATAATTATGTAACACCATCGTTAGATGGTGCTGCTCTCATCACTGCATGCTTGATGCGCCCTGCCACAAGCCACACACACATGCAGACATTAATTTCAATTCAATTCAATAAACTCTGAGCCAGTTTTCAAGGTTAGAGTCTGAAGAGAGCACATAGAGTTAGTTACAGTAGAAGCTCAGTCAGTAGCTATGTCTAGGAGAGAGAAAGGGTTAAACACTGAAAGACAGGGCCATGTGGATCATCTGTAGAGGGTGAGCATTAAGTTGTTGCCAGCAGAAGCTTGGAGGATTCCCCTCTCCAGAAAGGTGTCACAGGTAGACACAGAGTCAGGCCAGGTGTAGCTTCTAGGAAGAGAAAAGAGAGAGAACAAAGTTAAAAGCTGAAATAACAACAAATAATGTAAAATTGGAGAGTAGTGTGAGAATGTAGCGACTGTGTAGTATTCCATGATGCATTCATTAGCACTTAAAGTCTGATATTTAGCCCTGTAGGCACTGGTCTAGATGGCAACAAAATGTAAATATCTTGTAAAAATAAATGTTAATGAACATGTTTCTTTACCTTTTCACATAAGCAAATTTGATGTAATGTAAATTGTAATAATGAGTTTTTTTTTTACTAATTTAATTAAACTTTTTTTTTTTTTTTTACCAGTGTACTGGGTGTTTTAAATAAAATAAGATTAAAGCATCATTCAATTCTTACTGGCATATGTTTTCTTATAAATGCTGTAAAAATATTACAATGCTTAAAATGTCTTAATTAATATGTAATGAAGCACAAATGTTTCAGTCCTAAGATTATTTAACGGCATCTTTGATAACTAATGCTCGTGTGCACTATGTGCAGCAAGGCTAGTCTGTCACCATGTCAGCAGAGTTTTACACAATATTTATGAAGAAAACATGTTGTGTTAAACATAAGGAAATAAGAAAATTAATTAAAATTTTCTGTTTTTACAAAATAATTAAATTAAAATTGAATAATTAAGTCAAAATAAAACAACATAAACAACAGTAACAGATGTTGACAGTTTTAAAGCAAATTGTAGCTGGGCCTCCAATTAGGCGTACAATAAGATAATGTTTTAAATAAATATGACTTATTTAACTACATTTAAACAAATATGACTTGGTTGTGTTGATCTCAGGTTATAGACATACTTTGTTTTAAACACGAGATTCAATGTACTCTTTGGATCTTATGTGATAAACCAAAACAAACAAAATGGTGTATAGTTGCGAAGTGGAAGGACAAAGGTATGTTTACAAAATGATTTACCAAAAAAAATAAATTAAAAAGCCATGCCGTGCATTTGAATTCAGCCTCCCTGAGTCATTATTGTGTAGAAACACTTTTTGCTGCAGTAATAGCATTAAAGCTTTTGAGGTATGCCTCTATCAGTTTTGCACACATAAGGTTTTCTGTTAAATAATTATGTATGGACCTTTTTAAATAAGAAAAAAAGGGTTGCTTTTTTCAAACATACTTGAATAATAATGTCCAGTGTGACCCACACTCCTCACCAGTTGGTGGCGGTAATGCACCGGTAATGACCTGCTTGCCAACTGCCAATAACCCAAAGAAGAAGATGCGTTAGCTTTCGATGGTAGTTTAAGATGGGTTTGGTGCTTCAGGTAAATACGTGAATGTGTGCAGTAAAAATGTCTCCAGTTCAGCCCCAGAGGGAGATGATGAACGAGCAGTTAACTCCTGCTGAAGAAACATTCACTGAGTTTAAAGGAATCATCGTCAAGCCCGAGGAAGAGCTCGATGGTCAGCGCAGACTGCTGGATTTCAGCCGGATCCCCCTGATCATCTTACACCGAATAGGTACGAAACAGCAGCGATGCTAACGTCTTACTGATGGGACAGGTTAAAGATGTTGGGGGGACATCTAATTTAAAGGGCTGTTACACCAAACTTAGTTTTTCTATTTTATCAATGAGAACAAGGAACAGCAACTAACTCAGTGATATAAGACACAATTACAACCAGTCACACCTCCCCAAACTAATTATAGTTTATTCACTGAAATATCTACAGCAGGTGTAGGAGATTTGTATACATAGGGTAATAGGACAAGATAGAAAATAAATGAAAAGGAGAAAAACTCACACAAAGCATCACTTTAGAAACCAAAATAGAAGAGGGCTAAGCTAACTTAGAGAGGTGATCACAGTTTCTTTAGCTTTGGGCTTTTAAATTTTTATGAGTGAACATCTGGAAGTTTTTAAAAGTGATTTTTGAAAAAAAAAATCTTCAATAGTTAAGATCTGGTATGCCAGATGTCTTAAAATCTAATCCATCAAAATTAATATTTCGTAATTTAATGACTGGGTTACTTAAATAATTATTCATAACTAGCTTTACAAAAGGAACAGGGATGTGATTTATTTCTTGTGCATATTAACCGATATTTGTTCATACATGTATTCGCTTTGAAACGTTTGAGGGGTTCAATGATCACCTGCTGATGTTAAATGGCTCCATGAAAAAACTGTTTGACTTGAACTTCGTTTTTTATATAGCCCCTGTTCCACCGAAAGCCCCAGGACTTGTTTTTCCAGGGTAATAGGAATCCAGGGGAATTATGTACATACCTTTTCCATTGCTGAGGGGCAACAGACCATTTATTTAAATCAGTCTAATGACATATGGGGAAGTTGTGAAGAAAACTGCAATACACCTTTAGTTCAGCTGATGGCATTACTCCTTTACTCTATTTGAAAAACTATTAGCTAATACTTTTTTTTTGTTTCAGCTGATAAATAATAGATAATGAACAGTGTTAGACTTATACAGTTAATTCATTTCTTTCATTATTCCCTAAGTTGCTCTGGATCCATAAACAGGAAAAGTGTAAATGATTATTTTACTTTTAATTTTTTACCAACCTGCATCTGGCCAGAGTTGCTGCTTTACAACTGCATGGTTACTGTACAATAACTACTAAACACAGATTGACACACTTATTTTCCTTTTATTATCACCACCAGGTAAACTGATATCAGATAACTACAGAAAATGTTTTTAACAGAGATTTATTTATTAGAATAACCAAACGATAATCAGTCCAGAAGTACAGGAAATTGATACCTTGACTGTCTAGTCATAAGCAATATTTATATAAATTAGAAGATGTATAGACAGTGAGTAGAGGATGGGAGGACACGAGGGGGAAGAGGATCACTGAGAGCTTTTGGTAAACTGCATCCAAACCTGAAACGGTTGTCTCTCCTCCTGCAGAGCTCTCTGCTTAAAACTAGGGGAAAAAAATAATAGAGATTTAATACTCGGCTAAGTTAGGTTTACATGAAAAGACGGTCTTAGGGAAATATGTATTTTTTTATGTACAAGGAAAATTTAAAGTGCTCTCATAAGCAGTGCTGCATTAAAATATTTTTCTTACAAAATTGTGGCAAAATAGTTTATAATTAATGCCAACAATAACTTGAAATGTCACACATTTCAGGTGAAAAATACTCTGTTTTATTTTCTGGTACTTGCGGTTATTCACCACATACCTACTAAAAGCTTTATTTTCACTTTCAGCCATAACAAACAGATAAAAGGTAGCAGGAAATCCCAGAGTGCCGGGCCGTGATCAGGCAGCGGTTAGTGGGAAAGTCCCAGTCCAGCCGCCCGGTTAGCTTAGCTTAGCTAATAGCACCCAGACCAGTCTCTGAACGGAGCTCCACTGCTCCTAAAAAACATTTAAATGTAGGCTCATTCTTGATGAGCTGACTGCACCGATGAAGTTTTTAGGTCTACTTTCTCGCTTAAAAACATCTTAAAACTACTTTTTGTGACAAATGAATGGTATCAGAAGGATTAATTTGTATACTAACCTCTGCCATCACTGCAGCTGCTGGTGCCATGTCTCGCTGAACACAACTCCACCCCCTCAGCAATCCTGGAGAAAGCTGAAAAGACCTTTTCCAGACCAGGACCATTTACCCATGAAAGTAAAGCCCCAGTAAAGTGAAAATAAAGAGACCTACAAATAAAATACAGATTTTTTTGTGGTACCACATGTTTGGAGCTCAAGTGGGGTATGCTAACAATGAGTTTTAAGGAGAGTTTTGAAAGTGAGCAGGGATGATGTTTTTCGGTAATCCAGTGGCAGTTTATTCCAGAGTTTGGGAGCAGAGCAGCTAAAAGACCTGAGTCCCATGGTGGGCAGATGGACACGTGGCATAGAGAGAAGAGAGTCAGAAGAGGAACGAAGGGTGTGAGATACTGTGTAAACATAAAGAAGATGGTTAAGATAAGGAGGGGTTAAGTTATAGAGGTTTGAAAGTTAACAGAAGGATTATTAACTCAATGCGGAAAGGGATGGGGAGCCAGTGGAGTTGCTGGAGGACAGGGGTGATGTGTTGTGTAGATGGGGTTCTGGAGATGACTGAGTTCTGAACCAATTGAAGTTTATGGAGGGATTTGTGTGGTAAACCAAAGAGCAGCGCACTGCAGTAAACAAGCTGGGATGTGACAAAGGCATTGACTAAAATGCCAGTGGCACTGGGGGTAAATGAGGGATGGAGACGGTTGATATTACAGAGGTGGAAGTAGGCAGAGCGTGTAATGTTGTTATAATACGAGCTGTTAAAGGGAGGCTGGTATCAAGGACGACACCCAGACTCTTGACCTGCAGGGAAGGAGGCACAGTGGTCTTTTCAACGGATTAAGAATATTTGCCTGATTTGCAGATTGTGGATTTTGTGCCAATATGTATTTCAGTTTTATTTGGATTAAGTTTTAGGAAATTAGGGTTAGGGTTAGGGAAGAATATTACGAAGTGTAAAGAACAAGGTCTTTGAATTTCCATTAGCAGACTGGATGAAGGAGGCATAATAAACAGATTTTGCACTGGAAATTGTGTCTTTGTATTTCAACAGGTGATTGTGATACATGTCCTCATTAATAGTAAGTCCAGTTTTCCTTGAGAGCCGCTCCAGATGGCGGCCGTCAGATTTGAGTCGACGTAGTTCTGGTGTGTACCACGGGGCAGAATGAGAGAAGGTGAAAATCCGGGTTTTTAGGGGGGCCAATGTGTCTAAGAGGGTTTACAGTCAGTTATTATGAGATTCATCAAGGGTAGTCAAGTTGTCTCTGCTGGGAAGACTGTTAATAGCAGAAGAGAAAATTGTGAGATCAATGTTCTTAAGATTTCTGAACATAATGGAACGGGGGGAGTTAGTTTTGAATAGTGGTTTGTCGTGCTAGTGCTCTGGATGATTATCTCTATATCGGATGTTCCCTAACTAAGCATAAAGTGCTGCTTAAGATAGCCATGGTCCAACTGAGTAATGGGAACAGAAGCATGGAAGTTTTCGCTGCGCTGGACAATGGTTCAGAGTGATCCATTTTGCTCCACACTGCTGTATGTGAGCTTGGTTTGGAAGGTGATCCTGAAGCACTTCACCTCGACACAGAAAGGACACACAAGTCATCTATGACAATGCATTTCATTCTCTGTTTCTACATAACCCAACCAGCAAAGACATTTTGGATCAACTGAGCCTTCACAGCTAAATCTCTGAACCTTGCAGAACACAGTCAGCTCAATGTTGCTCTTCAGAGAAAAGACAAACATCTACAAAATATACCACTCCAATCAGTTAACACAGTGCGCCCAGTTCTTCTGATTAGATCTGACTTTCAACATTTAATAACTCTCACTGAACATGTGGCTTAGGGAGCACAGGTGTCCCAGCAGCAATCAGGAGTCGCTTAGGTTGGAGATTACAAGGTCCCTCAGAAGAAGTGAAACCAGAATGAGATTCCCAACAATGTCACTTCAAATCATTTCAGTCTCCCACCACATAATTGCATCAACAGGTGAAAAAGCTCTGGCAACTTGACGTTCTTCCAAATCAGAGCACAAAGGTAGTGACAAGATAGTCAGGCTTTTTGTTCTCCTGAGGAAAAAACCATCAGAGTTGAGGTTAGTAACTCTTCCCCTCTTTAGAAACGTAGAAATGAGACTGGCTAAAAACTCTGCTCAAGCTGAGGTATACAAGGCTGAAATGAAAACACTAGAAGATGCTGTATATATACTGAAACTGCAGTCTGAAGATGTGGAGAAATCTGATGAAGTATTTCGTATTTGGGAATTTCCTTTAACCAATTTAACCAAAGTAGGTGTTTTACGTAAGTCTTTCTGGGATTCAGTTCTGTTTGTCAGCCTGACTTGGACAGCTGCAGGATGTGATAATTATAGCCATAGCTGGACCATTTCTAAGCAAACCTACATGACTGTTTTACAATAACAACTTCATTAATCTTTCCACATGCCAAGAAAATTTCCATATCTAAACTGTTCTCATACTGGGCTTGTGTGCTATTTGAGATTTAACCTTTTTCTCTTCCACAATATTTAACTGTTCATTCCAACATCAAGGGAAGAACAAATTACTTTGGCCCATGACTGCTGGCAGTACTTCCTTGGTTTCATGAACATAGAATGGCTATTCCCAGTGATTTTAAAGCAATGTTCCACCAGATGAGACTCCTCCCTGAGGACCACTGCTGCGGCTCGGAGAGAGTTGAAAAAAGAGGAACCTCCAAATGTGTATGGGTAGTAGGTGGTCCCTTTAGGGACCACCTGCAGCCTGTGTTGTGCCACCTATGCACTGTAAAAGCATGTTAAAGACCACAGCCAGCCTGGAGAGGACATCCGTGCGGTAGTTGAAAGGAGTTTGTATGTGGACAAATATCTTATAGTTTCAGCATGAAGCAAAGGTGTTGCTCAATAAACTCTGAGATGTCCTGGCTGATGGAGGATTTGATCTAAGACATGGGCCAGCAACATACTTTGAATGTTTAGCCACCTCCCAGAAGATAGCAGACCACCTAGCAGCAATTTAGGGATAGATCAAAACCAGCTTGACTCAGTTGAATCCACAGTTGGCCTCCACTGACATTGTCTTACGGAACTGCTGCATTACAAAAATCTCCACACTGGTGACATTTCAGTGACATTGCACAGCATTTACTGAACTTTGGGTAGTTTGTACGACCCCCTTGGTACAAGAAAAGAGAGTGGGATGACACAAGACTTTCTGAGGACCTGCTGCAGACATGGAGGATCTTGCAAGCAGAGTTGCCCTGACTTTCTACCACAGATGGAGAAGATGAACTAAAGCATTCAGCAGTTTGTGAAACCATTTCAATCATTTCAAGCTCCACCATGCCTGATGTCACACAGTACTAAACCTTTTGGGATCTTGTAGAGGCTACTGTGAGACTTGCATCCAGCTTACATCCCTGACATCCCCACAGCAGATGAATACCAGAACAGGAATATTGAAATACAAATATTGCATCAAATTCAAAAGGAAAGCTTTCCCAATTAATTTTCTAAACTCAAATCAGGCCAAGCAGTTGCACCAAGTAGTTGCCTATACCTCCAAGACCCACAGTTCGATAAATACATTGAGCTAATTTGGGTGGGAGGCCGCCTGAGACGTGCTACGCCACTCGAAGAGGATTCCGCCTGCCCCATTGTTCTCGATTCCCGTCATCTTATGACAGAGTTAATAATTTAGGACTTTGATGAACAACTTCACCACCCTTCAGAGGACCAGAGAGAGCATTCTCTAAAGAATGAAACGATTGAAGATACTCAGGGGAAGGGAGGCTGTTCGGCGCTATCAGCAACATTGCACTGGCTGCAAACGATGGGGGGGGGGACCTGTTGCTCCCCAAATGGCTGATTTACCACCATTCTGACTCAAAATATTCAAACCACTGTTCTACTGTACGGCTATGGACTGCTTTGGAACCTACATGATCAAGGTTGGCAGAAGACATGAAAAGAGGTGGGGTATCATTTTTAAATGTATGACCACAAGAACAGTGCTGTTTGCTGTCAAGCCTTGATGCCGACTCATTCTTGATGGCGCTCAGGTGACTGATAGCATTCGTTTAAAACCCTTTGAGATTCTCTTTGATCAAGACACAAATTTCAAAACTGGGAAACATGTACTTAAAGGTGCATTCAAAGACCTTCTGCTGCAAATCCAGGAACAGCTGGTAAGTCAACAAACTGAGTTCAGATTTTACCGATCTGGATCACCACACTTTGGTGGATGTTTCAACTTACAAGTTATTCCTAACAGCTAATTGATGGGGCAGCTAGACCAATCTCTTCCTGAAGTCAAGTACCCAGAGCTAGAACTTACTGGTCGGAGGAGGTTGAAATATAGGCAAGTGTTGGCTAACAACTTTTGGAAACATTTCCTGAAATTCTACCTTACAGCGCTTCAGGGTCGCAATAAATGGGTAGAGGACACTGAAGGACCTACAGATTGGGACCGTGGTGATGATAGTGGATCCACAGTTGCCACAGTCTCTTTGGCCAATTGGATCTATTTAAGCAGTTTTCCCCAGAGCTGACGGAAGGATTCGAACTGCTGAAGTGCAGGTGACAGAATGCAACTTTATTCGCCCAGTAGGAAGTCTGGTGAAATTGCCGAAAGTTCCAGATTAAATGGCCAGCCTTGGCCAGGACTGAAGTTTAGTGCAGGAGGACTGTGAGAGAGCAATACGGACTTTTCTAGTTCTTTAAAGTTGTTTAAGCTACTCTGGAAAGCTTTGTGTGCGTGCAGTAAACTGTAAGTAAGCTGTTGGGTTGATGAAAACCAATTAATTGGGGTAATTCAGGTTGACATAAAACAGTATGGAATATGCGTGTGGTGTAGAACCTTGTATTTTTTCCCCAAAATTCTTACAATTTGCAAGGTAATGAATAATTTCAGTCATGCTCTTTTACATCTTGGCTCCATTATGGCTCAGTGGGTAGGGTAGATGCGTTGGACTGCCTGTGTGCATTTATGAGTGTGATTGGGTGAATGTGGCTCTAGTGTAAAGCCTGTTGAGTGGTGGCTTGTGCAGCTCTGACTAGAGAAGTGCTATATAAACTAAGTCCATTAAACATTTACATCAAATGTATTTAAAACAGAAATCTTTGGCACATCTGTTTCCCTTCCAGACAGGAGAACTGTCTTGATCAAATTAATTCTCATACGTATAAGTTTGAAATTTTAAAATAGAACCAAGTAAAGCCTGTTTAGCTGCATCAGGGGATTAAAGTTAAGGGTGTGGTCTTTCACTCACATTTATAAGCTTTCATTTTATCTTTTTGTCCAGATCTCTCGCAATATTATGTATGTAAAGAGGAGGGGGTCCCCACTGAGCTCAGCAACCAGGAGGGGAACTCTACTTTAGATCAAGAGGGACCAGAACCTCTGCAGATAAAACAGGAGCAAGAGGAACTAGAACATCAACAGTTGAAAGAGGAAGAGGAGCAACTCTGCATCGCTCAGGACGAAAACCAGCTTGTGCTGAAACAGGAGACTGATGACATTTTGGTAATTCTTCGAATGTGCAAATTATCCACATTGAAACAGAACCGAACAGGAACCAACTCATCTCTCAGGCCACCACTGATAGTGAGAACCATGATCAAGACCCTGGAGAAAAGAGAGATGAAGAGCAGAAACAAAATGACAGATGCCAGAAAACCAAACCGCAGAAAGGAGCTACTGACAGTTCAACACAAAAAACGCACAAGAAAACTCATCCAGACCACAATATATATTCCTGTAAAATTTGTAATAAAATCTTTCCTCTAAAAAGTCGCTTGACTAGACACATGAGATCTCACATAAGTAGTCGAATGGGTGACAAACCTTGCTTATGTATTACTTGTGGTAGAAGTTTCAGTAACAAAACTTTTTTAACCATTCATATGAGAAGTCACACAGGTAAGAGGTGTTTCTCATGCATGACCTGTGGAAAACCTTTCAGCCAAAAAGCTAATTTAACTTGTCACATGAGAACTCACACAGGTGAGAAGCCTTTCTCATGTGCGAAGTGTGGAAAGAGTTACATTGAAAAATGTAGTTTAACTTATCACATGAGAACTCACACTGGCGAGAAACCTTTTTCATGTTTGACCTGTAAAAAAAGTTTCAGAAACAGATCTTGTTTGAAATGTCACATGAGAACTCACACAGGCGAGAAACCTTTCTCATGTGTGACCTGTAAAAAAAGTTTCAGAAACAGATCTGATTTAACATGTCACATGAGAACTCACACAGGTGAAAAGCCTTTCTCATGTGTGACCTGTGAAAAAAGTTTTAGAAACCGATCTCATTTGACTCGTCACATGAGAAGTCACACAGGTGAGAAGCCTTTCACATGTATTACTTGTGAAAAAAGTTTCAGTCAGAATAACCTTTTAACTATTCACATGAGAAGTCACACAGGCGAGCAGCCTTTCCCATGTACAAACTGTGAAAAAAGGTTCACCAGTAGAGGCAGTTTAAATTATCACATGAGAACTCACACTGGTGAAAGACCTTTCATGTGTGTAATTTGTGAAAAAAGTTTCATTCATAAAAGCATTTTAACTTATCACATGAGAATTCACACTGGTGAGCAGCCTTTCTCATGTACAACCTGTGAAAAAAGGTTTAATAGTCAAAGTGGTTTAACTAGTCACATGAGAAGTCACACAGGGGAGAAGCCTTTCTCATGTATTACTTGTGAAAAATGTTTCAGTAAGAAAAACCTTTTAACTATTCACATGAGAACGCACACAGGTGAGCAGCCTTTCCCATGTACAACCTGTGAAAAAAGGTTCACCAGTAGAGGCAATTTAGCTTGTCACATGAGAATTCACACAGGTGAGAAGCCTTTCTCATGCACTGCCTGTGAAAAAAAGTTCACCAGTCGAAGTGGTTTAACTAGTCACATGAGAAGTCACACAGGTGAGAAGCCTTTCTCATGTATTACTTGTGAAAAAAGTTACAGTAAGAAAAACCTTTTAACTATTCACATGAGAACGCACACAGGGGAGCAGCAACAGTAACTTGCTGTTCAGACGACATAGTAATTACAGCTGGATCACATTTTAAAATCAAGCAGTTCGTTTAAAATGCATTTCAAATAACAGTTCTTACTGAAATAAATAAAAAACTGACCTTTTTCTGACAGTTTAAACTTCCCATTTAAAATGGAGTATTTTTTTAGGTTAGATATTCACTAAAATGCGTCTTAATTAAAATAGGTGTTGTTTTTTTCAAGGAAGACATTTATTCATAGTGTGTTTTAAAGAAATTAAGGCTTAACCCTCTGTCAGATTTATACTGCAGCAACTTTTAGAGCTTTCAGAGTCTTGTGCATGTTTATGTTTTGTTGTACCTATGCTGTGTTTTTGCTCAATTAAGGATTTTGGTTAGTGAATACATGTTAGAGGTGAATGTATGGGCTGCTTGGCTACACATGATTTGCCTCTTGAGATTAATAACGTTTTTTTGAGTTTTAATCTAAATATCACACATTATTTACCATTATTTTCTCTCAGTTTCTAATTCAGGAAGGAAATGCTGCTGATCATATGATGGCAACAATACAGACATGAGGTTTACCAAATCATGACGAAACTTGTGATGTTTTATATAACTTGTTTTCTTTTGTTTAAATATCTTCATTGACTTCATTCTTGTTAAAGCGATTTTAAATTGTAAAGTTTTTTTTTACCTATATATGTTTTTCATCCATTACCTAGACTTCCTGTTTAAGAAGGTTTAGTTTTTAGGATATTAGAAAATCTACTGATATTGATCAAAATTCTGATACTAAGATGACTAACAATACAACTGTGTATTTATAATCCAAATTACTTTATTGAATTTTAAACAACCTGACATACAGTTCCACACCTGCACACATATATAGACAAACTTACATACATAAACATACACACGTACATAGTCATATGCACACACACACATACCTCAATAAAGAGAATAAAAACATATATAAACAGTCTGATTTGCCTCTGTGTCAGGGAGCTAAGTGATAGTATGCACTAAAGATAGAAAAGGAAGTTTTAAGTGCAAATCTGACTTTATCCAGCTTTAGATTATGAAGAACTTCCTTCACCCAGCGGTCGTAGGAGGGAGGAGTTCCATCTATTTAAAATAACTTTGTATGGGTTTGTAGCAGGAGGGATGCCAAAAATAGCTGACAGTGGAGTACGAAGAATTGTCTGGTCATATGTTTGACCAAGTGTTTTAAAAATATTTTCCCAAAATCCATTTATTTTAGGGCAGGCCCAAAACATGTGCACGATTAGCTGGCGACTGTCCACATCTATTACAAGAGTCTCTTACCGGCAAGTAGAGTTTAGATAATTTTGCATTTGTGTAATGTACTTTATAGAATATTTTATAATGGATAAGGCTACGTCGAGCACAAACTGAAGACGAGTGAACCAACTCCAAAGCAACATCCCATTGTTCCTCCAATCATTTGTACAAAGTTCTTCCTCTCATGCCATTTTAATAAAGGCAATAGACTTTGAAATGTTCTTATCTAGAAAATTGTGTAAAAGTGATATGTACTTCTTCCGTTGTGGGTCTGTTATCAGGAGAGTATCCAAAAGGGTTTCAGGGGGCCGATTAGGGAAGTAGGGAAAAAGCTTTTTGACAAAATCTCTGGTGTGAAAGAAACAGAAAAGATGTGAGTTGGAAGCTGATATTTGGATCAAAGGTCAGAGAAGGAAAAAAAAGTTGTTACTATAAAGGTCGTTAATGTTCTTAATCCCCTTACTATGCCATATGTTAAAGACTGGATCAGTATCTGAGGGCATAAAGTTGCAGTTTTTAAATAAAGGTGTTTGTGAGGGCCCATGCAGGTCAAAATGCTTCCTGAATTGGCTCCAGATACACAATGTTCCCCTGACTATGGGTTATCCTCCGCTGGAGGTAGAGGAAGAGGAAGCTAAGAGCATAGTATAAAAGATAATGAAGAACGGCTTGATGCCTTTTCAATTTGCACCGAAACAGGCAAGGCATTATTATCTCCACACATCCAATGTAAATGTTGCTGTAAATATATATATATTTACTGCCCAATAATATTGCCTAAAGTTGGGCAGAGCCAGGCCACCCTCACACTTTGGGGACTGAATGACAGACTTGCAAAGTCTAGGAGGCTTCTTCTCCCGCAGGAACTGAGATATTTTTTTGTCCAATTTATCCAAAAATCCCTTGGTAATAAGTATTGGAACATGCTGGATAAAACTTGGGGAAAACAACATTAACATTTTGATCAAATTAACATGCCCTACAAGAGATAATGGTAATAAAGACCATTGATCAAGATCATTCTCAGTACTCTCAAATAGAGGTAGGAAATTTCTCTTCATCATGTCGGATGTGTAAGAGGAGAAAAAGACTCCTGAATAACGAAACCACATATCTGCCCATTCAAAAGGTGCGACTGAGTGCCGAAAGTCTCTAGCTAGAGAATTAATGGGAAATAATTTACTTTTAGTAGTTGAGCTTATAACCAGAAAGTGCACCATAATGATCCATGTCAAAAAGCACCGGGAACGAAGTAAGAGGGTCAGAAATATAAGACCAGGTCATCCGCATAAGGGCACACCTTTGACTGAAGTAATTTTAGTGAGAATCTTTGTGTAACCATCAATCTAATTTAACCCTGAAGAAAGTTTGCCTGACTCCTTACGATAAGCTGGGAAATATATTATGTTTTTTTTTTCATACGTAGTCCATTTTCAATATCTCATATTGTTCCAAATCTTGTGACTCAGCCCTTTATATTTTATACATTTTAAAGAAAATGTTTCTGCTTTGTGGTTCTGTATTCATTAGTGGTAATTGTCCCTCAATATGACCTATATAGTATGAAAAAATGGAAAATGGCACTCTGCACATTTAAACGGATCCTACTTAATCTGGAAAAATAGGCTATTTTATAAAAAGACCCTACTCCAAGCTAGAACATCATATTTTTTTAACTATTAATAGAGGAGAAAAATAAATATCCCAGGTTTCTTTTAGTAAAGCTATCAAACTTACAAAAAGTTGTAGCTCTTAAAAAAATTGATTCTATTAAAAATAGAATAATTTCCATCCATCCGAACATGATCACAGTCAGTGAGGCAGGATTGGTGATAACTGTAGAACAGAGGAGCAGTTTGTTCATATAAATAATAAATCATTCTCAAACTCCAGGGTTACTTGTGGAGTGAAGAGGGTTCAGTGCCTGGAAATGTTGGATACATTTCTCTGTTGTGCTGATTTTATCCATAAATCCTGATGAATCAATTAGCTAGACGAAAGGCATATCTCGAAGACATAAAACCTGGATGAATTGTTCTGCTTTTAGATTCAGACAAAACACAAATTGTTTTCCAGAGTCTTGGAAAAAAAAAACTGGGTAGTGAATCACTTTATGGCATCACGTTGGCCTGCGGTAATAAAGTAAAAAATCGGGTTATTTTTTACTAGTACATGTCATTAAAATCTCCTATTAAACAGGTTTCTATGATTTCCTTTTTTCTCCTCTGGAATATTGCCACAATTAGAAATATTCTGTCCAGGAGTGAAGCTGTTAAGATTATTTACTATTTATTTTCTATTTTTGCTGATATATTTTCTTACTATGTTTTAAATGAGCAATTTAAAAGACCGAGTAATTTAGTACCTCTACTTGCTCAGATATCACTTATATTTATTACAAGATAACCAGATTTCTTACATTGCTCCACTGAATTTAATCAACATTATCTTCTCTTATCTTCTCACAACTTGTCTCTTCAGTGAACTTTCATCTATTTACTTCCTTCTGTTGCAACAGGATAGTCAATGATCCTCAACCTTTTTAAGTTAAAACAACTGAGCTATATGTTCCTCCAAAATGCCTGTGGCTTTATATTTTTTAACTTTACTGCTATTAATACTGGCCCCAAGTCACCTACAGATCTATGACCTGATGTGCCAATATATTAACTTTAAGCACTGTTAAACAAACAAAATAATCAAATTCAGTATGACTATTTAATATGTGTTCCGATTAGGTTCTTTTGTCAGATTAAAAGTACCTTTTGAAAAAAAAACAAGCTTTAGCAGGTATTAAACATACTTTTCATTAACCCCACATTTCTGTATTAAACATATTTTTTCTAAGTTTAATACAATATTCTAATCTTAAATGTCACGTTTTAATTAGCTGTAAGTGGAAATGTATAATTGAATAAAAAAATTAAATGCCAGATAAGGTCGCAAAGGAGGCATCAAAACATAGATCCATTAACATGACAGTTAACTTAAGTAAGACTGAACTTGAAAGTGTGAATAAACAGAAACTGAAAGACAGTTAGCAAGCAACGGGAGGAAGAGAGGAAAGAAGTTATTTTTATAGAATACAGCAGAAAGTTTGGTTAATTTGGTTATGTTACTTAGGTATCTTTATTTATTCAGGTATAGCTTTATTGAGATTAGAACTTTATTTTCCAAGATACACTATCCAAGCTATGTTCCCTAACTGGGAATCGAACCCGGGCAGCGGCGATGAGAGCAATAGACCCCCAGGGAACATTAGTTCTGCTCAGCGCCTAATCAGTCTCTTTCTATGGCGCTGGTTCTGCTTAAATGTAGCCTGCTTCAGGTTTATACAAGTTGTGATCAACATTTTCTATCCGTTCCAATACTCTCCTCTTTCTTGCTTATTCCAAAGCCAAAAAAGACGCTCTAATAGATTGTTCACGCAAACGCAATACGATCCCAAAACAACTAAATGTGTCGGGGATTCAGCAGAGTTGTCCTGACCCTCTTACTTCGAATCACACGCAAACCGGCGATCCAGTTCCTGAATCGGTCACGTGGTGCGGTCGGCGCTCGAGCCATCGAACGTCACCACATACGTCATCAATACGAGACTGGATGCGCGCTTCACAAAAATCTTCCCGGATTACTGGACACATCAGTAGTAAAAATGACTTCAGTTCAGCCCCAGAGAGAGATGATGAACGAGCAGTTAACTCCTGCTGAAGAAACATTCACTGAGTTTAAAGGAATCATCGTCAAGACCGAGGAAGAGCTCGATGGTCAGCGCAGACTGCTGGATTTCAGCCGGATCCCCCCGGGATCATCTTACACCGAATAGGTACGAAAAGCAGCGATGCTAACGTCTTACTGATGGGGGAAAGGTTAAAGTTTGGGGGAATCTAATTTAAAGGGGGTGTTTTCACCAAACTTTTGTTTTTTTATTTTACAATGAGAACAAGGAACAAACAACTAACTCAGTAAAACACAATTACAAACCAGTCACACCTCCCCAAAAATAAATTTTATTTTCACTGAAATATCTACAGCAGGTGTAGGAGATTTGTATACATAGGGTAATAGGACAAGATAGAAAATAAAAAAAAACCCGACATGTTTTTTGGGGTTTTTAAGCTAACTTAGATCACAGTTTCTTTAGCTTGGCCATTTCAGTTGTTTTGAGTGAGCGTCTAAATATATCCTCATTGGTATAGATCTAGCATAACTACATTTACGAACATAATAATTTAAAAGAATAGTGATATTTATAAAAAAAAATCAACATTGTTTTGAAACATAGAACCATATAAAATATTTTGGAGGCTCACAATAGACTCAGAATAATAAAGCCGAATTTCTGTCCGTTAAATCAGTAACAGTTATTTTTATTTTATTTATTTATTTAAATTAACAACAGCAAGAAAACTTTATAAAAATAAAAAAACTGACTGACTTGCCAATTTTACACAGTTTGTTTCGAAAAGGAGTTTGTAGAAGAAAAAACGTATGATTTCCTGTCCCTCACATATCCCTAAATATACAACCATTCAAGTCTCTCCAAACCTATTTAACCTTTAAAATATTCATGACTCAAAAAAGCTCATCATCTCCATCAGTGACTGCCTGACCATTTACACATTATTAACATCAGTAATATCATTTAATGCATCCTAAACCACCCATTCTATACAACTATGTTCCAGTCAGTTCTTCCATTCCACAGAGACACACCAAACCAAATATAGTCAGTCAGTCATTTTCTACCGCTTATTCCATAGTGGGTCGTGGGGAAGCTGGTGCCTATCTCCAGCAGTCTATGGGCGAGAGGCAGGGTACACCCTGGACAGGTCGCCAGTCCATTGCATGCAAACATGCAAACCATGCAGAAAGACCCCCGCCCAGGAGTCGAACCCAGGACCTTCTTGCTGCAAGGCAACAGTGCTACCAACTGCGCCACCATGCAGCCCCAACCAAATATATACCAAACTCTTATTACTTGTTCTCTCTGTCATTAAATATTTTTTTGAATATTGTACGGAAATTGACGCTTTTGTGGCTTTGAACATAAATTGTACAGTTTTAAATATATAAAGATCCCAGAATTTCAGTACATTCGATTGCACGAACAATGGATTAGTATTTTCCCAATCCATTTTATTTAGTATTGTAATTGCTTTCCTTTGTATTGTGTACAATGGCTTTGGCTGTTGGTTTGTTTTCTACGTATTACCCCAAACCTCCACACAGTAACTTAAATAAGGTAAAACAAGAGTATTATCTATAATAAACAGTGATTTTTGATCCAAAATATATCTTATTCAACTCAAGACTGCAACACTCTTTGCTAGTTTTGAGTTCACTTGACAAATCTGTGCTTTCCAGCTAAATTTGCTATCTAATCTAACAACAAGAAATGTGATTTGTTCTAGAGTAACACTATCAAAAAGTTATT
>JAHHUM010001411.1:0-21726 GCA_036173005.1 Crenichthys baileyi | reverse complement strand
AGGGATTTTTCCTGCTTCAAGTGGATTCAAATATCTTGGGGTCTTGTTCACGAGTGAGGGGAGAATGGAGCGTGAGATCGACAGACGGATTGGTGCGGCTGCCGCAGTAATGGAGGCGCTGTGCCGGTCCGTTGTGGTAAAGAGAGAGCTGAGCCAAAAAGCGAAGCTCTCGATTTACCTGTCTGTCTACATTCCTACCCTCACCTATGGCCATGAACTTTGGGTCATGACAGAAAGAACGAAATCAGGGATACAAGCGGCTGAAATGAGGTTCCTCCGTAGGGTGGAGTACGTAGTAGAGCCGCTGCTCCTCCACATCGAGAGGAACCAGTTGAGGTGGCTCGGGCATCCATACTGGATGCCTCCTGGACGCCTTCCTTGGGAGTTATTCCAGGCACCTCCCACCAGGAGGAGGCCCAGGGGACGGCCCAGGACACGTTGGAGGGACTATGTCTCTCAGCTGGCCTGGGAACTCCTTGGGCTCCCCCTGGAGGAGCTGGACGAGGTCTCTGGGGAGAGGGACGTCTGGGCGTCTCTGGTGAGTCTGCTGCCCCCGTGACCCAGTTCTGGATAAAGCGGAGGACGACGACAAGTTTTACCTTCAGGTGGCAATACAGAGTATTGTCTGCTAAAACCAGCCGACACAGAGACAGTTTTCAAAACAATACCACGCATACTTGGATGGATTTTTATCATATATATACAGGGGTTAGACAATGAAACTGAAACACCTGTCATTTTAGAGTGGGAGGTTTCTTGGCTAAATTGGACCAGCCTGGTAGCCAGTCTTCATTGATTGCACATTGCACCAGTAAGAGCAGAGTGTGAAGGTTTAATTAGCAGGGTAAGAGCACAGTTTTTGCTCAAATATTGAAATGCACACAACATTATGGTGACATACAGAGTTCAAAAGAGGACAATTTTTGGTGCACGTCTTGCTGATGCATCTGTGACCAAGACAGCAAGTTTTTGTGATGTATCAAGAGCCACTGTATCCAGGGTATGTCAGCATACCACCAAGAAGGACGAACCACATCCAAACAGAATTAACTGTGGACGCAAGAGGAAGCTGTCTGAAAGGGATGTCGGGTGCTAACCCGGATTGTACCCCAAAAAACATAAAACCACGGCTCCCCAAATCACAGCAGAATTAAATGTGCACCTCAACTCTCCTGTTTCCACCAGAACTGTCCTTCGGGAGCTCCACAGGGTCAATATACACGGCCGGGCGCTATAGCCAAAACCTTTGGTCACTCATGCCAATGCCAAACGTCGGTTTCAATGGTGCAAGGGGAGCGCAAATCTTGGGCTGTGGACAATGTGAAACATGTATTGTTCTCTGTTTGAGTCCACCTTTACTGTTTCCCCACATCCGGGGAGTTACGGTGTGGAGAAGCCCCAAAGAAGTGTACCACCCAGACTGTTGCATGCCCAGAGTGAAGCTTTGGGGGTGGATCAATGATGGTTTGGGCTGCCATATCATGGCATTCCCTTGGCCCCCAATACTTGGGGCTAGATGGGCGCGTCACTGCCAAGGACTACCGAACCATTCTTGAGGACCATGTGCATCCCAAAGGGTTCAAACATTGTATCCTGAAGGCGGTGCCGTGTATCAGGATGACAATGCACCAATACACACAGCAAGACTGGTGAAAGATTGGTTTGATGAACATGAAAGTGAAGTTTGAACATCTCCCATGGCCTGCACAGTCACCAGATCTAAATATTATGAGCCACTTTGGGGTGTTTTAGAGGAGCGAGTCAGGAAACGTTTTCCTCCACCAGTATCACGTAGTGACCTGGCCACTATCCTGCAAGAAGAATGGCTTAAAATCCCTCTGACCACTGTGCAGGACTTGTATATGTCATTCCCAAGACGAATTGATGCTGTATTAGCCGCAAAAGGAGGCCCTACACCATACTAATAAATTATTGTGGTCTAAAACCAGGTGTTTCAGTTTCATTGTCCAACCCCTGTATATATATATATGTGTGTATGTATATATGTGTATATATGTATATATACACAGGGGTTGGACAATGAAACTGAAACACCTGGTTTTAGACCACAATAACCTTAGTCATCGAAAATATTGAAAAATAAACTCCACTAGGTTTGTCTGATGTAGAGCTACTAATGGTCTCAGAAAATTATCCAAATTATTTCATTCTCAACTACCCAAAAATAATAAAACTTTGTTATGAATATAAACAAATCACCAAACGGAAACATACTTTGATATTTCTTGACATCTCTTCAACTTCTGACTACTTTCCCCAAGTGAGTCCAGAAGAAGAGATTTTCTTTTTTTAGAAACATAATCTGGAAAGACATCAACAGATATGATTTGGTTACTCACTGTCTGCCTTGTATTGCTTTATAGGCACATGAATGTAAGGTTCTTGAATTGAAAAATTCAGCACCTGTGATGGACTTTTTAAAACTTTGATTAAAGCAAAGGAATTGGAGATGAACGGTGTCTTTATTGATGATATGCAAACACAACAACAAACCAGTGATGGTTGTCATCAACAAAGCCATATAAAGTGCTGTAGTCTGTTGGATCCCACTGAACGAATTGAAACACTGATGTCAGCATCATGATGCCTTTTAAGGTAATTGTAAAACAGTTCAAACAACCAACCTTGAAGCGTGGATTTTTTTTTTTTTTTGCCACACAGCAGACATGCCAAACGAGTCGATACACAGCACTTTCTCTGCTGAGGATGTATTAGATTTTCTCTCCAAAAATGTAATGTAGGCATTGATCACCTAAAACGATAGGTCTTTGCTTGTTAACCTGCACAATCATATTTTTATAAGAATACCCATCCAGTGCAGTGACATTTCTAAATTGGGGATTGTTAGAAAAACTGTGTTTTACCTCGCTCTCAGTTCCCTTCCTGGTGCTGTTCTGGAAATATCAAAGTAAAACAGTTTATAATGCCCAATTTTAGAAAGAACAGCAGCTGTCATGCCATCACAGACTTTCCGGATATCTAAAATAAAACAGGAAAAAATTTGAGATTATGGATGTGAAACTCTCACATTACACTTGTGTATTATATTTACACAGAAACATGTCCAAAAACATACCCTCTACTTTTGTAGAGCCTGAAAATGGTGGCACAGCAGGATCCGTAGCAGCTTCAACACCTTGAAGGGTGGAGGCAGGCTCCTCAGCAGGTTAAGGGGTGGAGGCTGGCTCTCCAGCAGGTTAAGGGGTGGAGGCTGGCTCTCCAGCAGGTTGAGGGTTGGAGGCTGGCTCCTCAGCAAGTTGTGGGGTGGAGGCTGGCTCTCCAGCAGGTTAAGGGGTGGAGGCTGGCTCTCCAGCAGGTTGAGGGGTGGAGGCTGGCTTCTCAGCAGGTTGAGGGATGGAGGCAGGCTCTCCAGCAGGTTAAGGGGTGAAGGCTGGCTCTCCAGCAGGTTAAGGGGTGGAGGCTGGTCTCCAGTAGGTTAAGGGGTGGAGGCTGGCTCTCCAGCAGGTTAAGGGGTGGAGGCTGGCTCTCCAGCAGGTTGAGGGGTGGAGGCTGGTCTCAAGCAGATTGAGGGGTGGAGGCTGGCTCTCCAGCAGGTTAAGGGGTGGAGGCTGGCTTCTCAGGAGGTTGAGGGATGGAGGCTGGCTCTCCAGCAGGTTAAGGGGTGGAGGCTGGCTCTCCAGCAGGTTTGAGGGGTGGAGGCTGGCTCCTCAGCAGGTTGAGGGGTGGAGGCTGGCTCTCCAGCAGGTTTAGGGGTGGAGGCTGGCTCTCCAGCAGGTTGAGGGGTGGAGGCTGGCTCCTCAGCAAGTTGTGGGGTGGAGGCTGGCTCTCCAGCAGGTTAAAGGGGTGGAGGCTGGCTCCTCCAGCAGGTTGACGTGGGTGAGGCTGGCTTTCTCAGCAGTTCTGAGGTGCATGGATGGCAGGGTCTTCTCCAGCAGGTTTAAGGGTGAAGGCTGGCTCTCCAGCAGTGTTAAGGGGTGGGAGGCTGGTCTCCAGTAGGTTTAAGGGTTGGAGGCTGGCTCTCCAGCAGGTTAAGGGTGAGCGCTGGCTCTCCAGCAGGTTGAGGGGTGGGAGGCTGTCTCAAGCAGATTGAGGGGTGGGAGGCTGGCTGCTCCAGCAGGTTAAGGGGTTGGAGGCTGGCTTCTCTCAAGTGAGGGTTGAGGGATGGGTGGGGAAAAAAAAGGGGGGGGGAGGTGGGGAGGCGCCTTTGGGCTCTCCAGCAGGTTAGGGGTGGAGGCTGGCTTCTCCAGCAGGTTGGGGGGTGGAGGCTGGCTCCTCAGCAGGTTGAGGAGGGTGGAGGCTGGCTCTCTGGCTCTCCAGCAGGTTTAAGGGGTGGAGGCTGGCTCTCCAGCAGGTTGAGGGGTGGAGGCTGGCTTCTCAGCAGGTTGAGGGATGGAGGCTGGCTCTCCAGCAGGTTAAGGGGTGGAGGCTGGTCTCCAGTAGGTTAAGGGGTGGAGGCTGGCTCTCCAGCAGGTTAAGGGGTGGAGGCTGGTCTCCAGTAGGTTGAGGGGTGGAGGCTGGCTTCTCAGCAGGTTGAGGGATGGAGGCTGGCTCTCCAGCAGGTTAAGGGGTGGAGGCTGGCTCCCAGCAGGTTTTGAGGGGTGGAGGCTGGCTCCTCAGCAGGTTGAGGGGTGGAGGCTGGCTCTCCAGCAGTTAAGGGGGGTGGAGGCTGGCTCTCCAGCAGGTTTAAGGGGTGGAGGCTGGGGCTCCTCTCCGGCAGATTGAGAGGGTGGAGGCTGGCTCTCCAGCAGGTTGAAAGGGGGGGGGGTGGGTGGAGGCTGGCTCTCCAGCAGGTTAAGGGGTGGCGGCTGCTCCCTGCAGGAGGTTGATGGGTGGAGGCTGGCTCTCCAGCAGGTTAAGGGTAGGAGGCGTGGCGCTCGCACCAGTGTTGAGGGGGGGGTTTGGGGGGGGGGGGAGGCCTGGCTCCCACAAAGTTTGTGGGTGGAGGCTGGCTCTCCAGCAGGTTAAGGGGTGGAGGCTGGCTCTCCAGCAGGTTGAGGGGTGGAGGCTGGCTTCTCAGCAGGTTGAGGATGGAGGCAGGCTCTCCAGCAGGGTTAAGGGGTGAAGGCTGGCTCTCCAGCAGGTTAAGGGGGTGGAGGCTGGTCTCCAGTAGGTTAAGGGGTGGAGGCTGGCTCTCCAGCAGGGTTAAGGGGTGGAGGCTGGCTCTCCAGCAGGTTGAGGGGTGGAGGCTGGTCTCAAGCAGATTGAGGGGTGGAGGCTGGCTCTCCAGCAGGTTAAGGGTGAGCTGGCTTCTCAGGGGGTTGAGGGATGGAGGCTGGCTCTCCAGCAGGTTAAGGGGTGGAGGCTGGTCTCGCAGCAGGTTGAGGGTTGGAGGCTGGCCTCCTCAGCAGGTTGAGGGGGGTGGAGGCTGGCTCTCCAGCAGGTTAAGGGGTTTGAAGGCTGGCTCCCAGCAGGTTGAGGGGTGGAGGCTGGCTTCTCAGCAGGTTTGAGGGATGGAGGCTGGCTCTCCAGCAGGTTAAGGGGTGGAGGCTGGTTCTCCAGTAGGTTGAAGGGTGGAGGCTGGCTTCTCCAGCAGTTTAAGGGTGAGGCTGGTCTCCAGTAGGTTGAGGTGGAGCTGGTGGCTTCTGCAGCGGTTGTGAGGGGATGGAGGCTGCTCTCCAGCAGGTTGAGGGGTGGAGGCTGGCTTCTCCAGCAGGTTGGGGGGTGGAGGCTGGCTCCTCAGCAGGTTGAGGGTGGAGGCTGGCTCTCCAGCAGTGTTAAGGGTGGAGGCTGGCTCTCCAGCAGGTTAAGGGGTGGAGGCTGGCTCTCTCGGCAGGATTGAGGGGTGGAGGGCTGCTCTCCAGCAGGTTAGGGGTGTGAGGTAGCGCTGGACTCTCCAGCAGGTTTAAGGGGTGGCGGCTGCTCCTCAGCAGGTGGGGTGGAGGCTGGTCTCTAAGCAGGTTAATTTGGTGGTGGAGGCTGGCTCTCCAGCAAGGTTAAGGGGTGGAGGCTGGCTCTCCAGCAGGGTAAGGGGTGGAGGCTGGTCTCCAGTAGGTTTTAAGGGGTGGAGGCTGGCTCTCCAGCAGGTTAAGGGGTGGAGGCTTGGTCTCCATAGTAGGGTTAAAGGGGTGGGGCTGGCTCCTCAGCAGGTTGAGGATGGAGGCTGGCTCTCCAGCAGGTTAAGGGGTGGAGGCTGGCTCTCCAGCAGGTTGAGGGGTGGAGGGCTGGCTCCTCAGCAAGGTGTTGAGGGTAGAAGGCTGGCTCTCACCCAGGTTAAGGTGGTGGAGGCTGGCTCTCCAGCAGGTTAAGGGGTGGAGGCTGGCTCTCCGGCAGATTGAGGGGTGGAGGCTGGCTCTCCAGCAGGTTAAGGGGTGGAGGCTGGCTCTCCAGCAGGTTAAGGGGTGGCGGCTGGCTCCTCAGCAGGTTGAGGGGTGGAGGCTGGTCTCAAGCAGGTTAAGGGGTGGAGGCTGGCTCTCCAGCAGGTTAAGGGGTGGAGGCTGGCTCTCCAGCAGGTTAAGGGGTGGAGGCTGGTCTCCAGTAGGTTAAGGGGTGGAGGCTGGCTCTCCAGCAGGTTAAGGGGTGGAGGCTGGTCCTCCAGTAGGTTTGCGGGTGGAGGCTGGCTCTCCCGGCAGGTTGAGGGGTGGAGGCGGGCTCTCGCAGCAGGTTGAGGGGTGGAGGCTGGCGCCCCCTTCCCTCCCCAGCAGGTTGAGGGTGGAGGCTGGCTCTCCAGCAGGTTGAGGGGTGGAGGCTGGCTCTCCAGCAGGTTGAGGGGTGGAGGCTGGCTCTCCAGCAGGTTGAGGGGTGGAGGCTGGCTCTCCAGCAGGTTGAGGGGTGGAGGCTGGCGCTCCAGCAGGTTGAGGGGGTGGTGAGGCTGGCTCTCCAGCAGGTTTTGAGGGTGGAGGCTGGCTCTCATCAGGCTTTGGAGGGGGTGGAGGCTGCTCTCCAGCAGGTTGAGGGGTGGAGGCTGGCGCTCCAGCAGGTTGAGGGGTGGAGGCTGGCTCTCCAGCAGGTTGAGGGGTGGAGGCTGGCGTCTCCAGCAGGTTGAGGGGTGGAGGCCGTTCACGGGTGGGTTTGCTTTGCCCTTCGGGAATCTGGGCTTCTTCCATCGCATTCCTCAACACTTTAATCAATCTTTGTTTTTGACATTTTTGACAAAAATCCTACAGCTGAGAAGCAGCTATGCGACTCATGTGTCGCAATTCCCACCACAGCCCATTTTTGTGAGAAACAAATCTCAGGATCAATCATGGTCCATTTTGTGGCCTTTTGTAATCTGAGTCATTTCAAAATGTCATGAAAATTGTGAGGAGAATGACATTTCATGTCTTCATATTGCAGCTCAACGGCATCAACCGTCGTGCAGTCATGTCCTTTAATGCTTCTGTGCACTTCTAATGAGGTGATCGATTGGTGTGAAATCCCCCAGTTTACATCCTCTCTCCTGTTTTCTGTTGTGATGATCCTGGCTGACAAAAGCAGTAATAGTTAAGTAAAATGCGCAGTGGCAAGCTCAATTCATGAAGGAGTGCAGTTGAAATACATTGGTCTATTCACATAGATATAAATTGTGTAATTTGGTGATGTGACTAGTCTTTTCAGAATAACTAGACCTTATAATTCTTGTGATAGTATGCAGATGGTCCTATGTTTTGTTCACCTGAGCTTTCTGTGGGAAGTGAAACTGAGGACTGGTGAGGGAAACTCCCTTCTTCTCATGGTGCTCCAACAGATTTTCTGCTTTTCTCCCAAGCGGAAACACGAAAGGCAACGGTGTTTTTTATGAACTAAAAGGAAAGAACTGTAGGGGCCCCTGACAATCAAGAATTGTTTTTGTTTTCGAATCTAAAGTTTGTCGTTGGAGAAAATGGCAGAACAGAAGCTCTTCAGGGCACATCTATCTCTGAGGCAAAGTTGAGAAAGTGGAGTTCCGTAAGAGGTAAGACTTTATTGCAAATATTGGAAAAGCTGTTAACTGCAACACAAATGTAGGGGAGCTTCAAAGACATGCATTTCAACACTGACCCGAATTAATTCTTGTTGTGATTCTTGTTATTTTAGAGCATAATCACTCCTACAGTCTGATACCAGGACTAAGGTTATGTGACAGTCACAGGCTAAGCTGCCTTCCCATGTATGGGCAACCAGTGGGTATGATAATAAAACCGCAATCTAATGTTTGTCCAGGAGATGGCAGAAGAGACCTCCTCAGAGGCACTCCTGTCTAAGCTGAGACAGGGACATAAAGCAGCACTGCTTCAAGTATCATTTAGGGGTAGCTTTCAAGAAAAAAAATGTAGTTCCTTTCATTCTGATAGTCAGTGTAAGTTCACTGGACAAATTCACTGGCCTACATGGACATTGAGTGACTGGACAGATAAATAACTGTGTATTTATCCGTCCGTAAAACTCCTTAAGTTTGCAGATGACACCACCGTCATTGGACTGATCCAGGACGGTGATGAGTCTGAATACAGACAGGAGGTGGATCAGCTGGTCCACTGGTGTAGTCAGAACTACCTGGAACTAAACCCACTCAAGACTGTGGATGTTGGTGGTGGACTTTCGGAAAACACCAGCCCCCATACACCACCTCCCTCACCAGCCTCAACAACACCGTGTCGGCTGTGGGACCAACTTCAGTTCTTAGGAACCACCATCTCTGAGGACCTGAGATGGTCTTCACACATAGACACTGTTCGGTAAAAAAAAGAAGGGCCCAGCAGAGGACTGTACTTCCTGAGGGGCAACTCAAGAAGTACAACCTTCCACAGTGGAAGCTGCTTGGGTCATCTTCTACACTGCCATCATTCAGTCTGTCCCTGTCCTTCACCCATCTCAGTGTGGTTGTGTGGTGTTCATCCACCGAAACAGGACAGGTCCAGACTGCAACGAATAATCAGGACTGCAGAGAGAATCATCAGGGCTGACCTTCCCTCCATCCAGGACTCATACAGGTCAAGGGTCAGGAAAAAGATTAGCTAAAATCTCTGCAGACCCCACACACCCTGCACATAAACTGTTCAGAGTTTTACCTTCAGGTGGCGCTACAGAGCACTGTTCACTAAAACCAGCCGCCACAGAGACAGTTTCTTCCCCCAGGCTGTTTCTCTGTTGAACATTCAATAGAGTACAAAACAACAGCATACAGATGTTGCAAATGTATATTTGTACATTGTAAATATGTATATTCTGTAATGCAAAAACAAAACCAAAGAGCAAAGTGTACCGGAGTCAAATTCCTTGTTTGTATGTACAAACTTGGCAATAAAGATGATTCTGATTTTGCCTCCTTGTAAAATGTAGCACAAACATTTGTGTCATGTAATAAAACACTTGTGATTTCCTCTCATCTCAGTGTGTGTTCTTTCATTTAATATTTTGAAACTGTTTAACTAGTGTCTGTGTTTTAATACCCTGTTTCTCTCAGCTAGGGCCTTGTTCACCCAGGGCCAACCGCACCAGCGTATGGTCTCACAAGGGGTCTCATCTCGGTAGCTAATGGCAGTCAGGCTACCTCTGGCGAGCACATGGAGGGCCGTGTGACCCTCCAAAGAAATGCCACCCCACACCACTGACCCACTGCCAAACCAGTCATGCTGAAGGATGTTGCAGGCAGCAGATCGCTCTCCACGGTATCTCCAGACTCTGTCACGTCTGTCACATGTGCTCAGTGTGAACCTGCTTTCATCTGTGAAGAGCACAGGGCGCCAGTGGCGAATTTGCCAATCCTGGTGTTCTCTGGCAAATGCCAAGCGTCCTGCACGGTGTTGGGCTGTGAGCACAACCCCCATTTGTGGACGTCAGGCCCTCATACCATCCTCATGGAGTCGGTTTCTAACCGTTTGTGCAGACACATGCACATTTGTGGCCTGCTGGAGGTCATTTTGCAGGGCTCTGGCAGTGCTCCTCCTGTTCCTCCTTACACAAAGGCGGAGGTAGTGGTCCTGCAGCTGGGTTGTTGGCCTCCTCCACGTCTCCTGGTGTACTGGCCTGTCTCCTGGTAGCGCCTACAGGCTCTGGACACTATGCTGACAGACACAGCAAACCTTGCTACAGCTGGCATTGATGTGCCATCCTGGATGAGCTGCACTACCTGAGCCACTTGTGTGGGTTGTAGAGTCCGTCTCATGCTACCACGAGTGTGAAAGCACCACCAACATTCAAAAGTGACCAAAACATCAGCCAGAAAGCATAGGTACTGAGAAGTGGTCTGTGGTCCCCACCTGCAGAACCACTCCTTTATTGAGTGTGTCTTGCTAATCGCCAAAGATTTCCCCGTTGTCTTTTCCATTTGAACAACAGCAGTGAAATTGATTGTCAATCAGTGTTGCTTCCTAAGTGGACAGTTTGATTTCACAGGAGTTTGATCTACTTGGAGTTAAAATGTGTTGTTTAAGTGTTCCCTTTATTTTTTGAGCAATGTAGATCAGAACATTGACAGGACATAGAAATACAGAAACAGAAATGTTTATCAGACATAAAAGGAAAATGTAAAATCAGTTGATCAGGTAACAGATGTAGAAAAAGCTGAAGCAGTTTAAAGCCTGGGCTGATGGCTGCCTGGATAGAAGAACTAATATTTAACATGTGAGCTGCTGTTGATCAGTTAGATTAGAATGAAGGACTGGGACCATCTCTCTCTGCTGCATCGTCACACTGAGGAGAACAAGTTCTAACATGGTTCTAGAGGATCAGTCAAACTGGACCTGAAATAAACCCTAAAGGCACAAAAATTTTTTACAGGGTTTTTTTTGGTCAAAAATCCATTTTTATTAACTTGAAGTAAACAGTTTTTCATATTTTTCCTCGTCGGATTTGAGTTTATGAGAAAATAATGATGGAGAGGTTTTTTCCTCAGGGGGTTCAGGGTGGTCTGGGTCAGATTTTCTGGGTCCAAAATTGGGCTCAAATGTTTAAATCTGTTGTTTTTCTGACTGCAGCATTAATAATTCCCACTGTTTCCCTCCACCTTAAACACATCAGACCTCCAGCTCTCAAAAGTCCTGTCCTCCATAGACGTCCTCAAGGTTTCCCTGCGCTGTTTTGTCCAGGTTTTGGGACCACCTGGCAGAAGAACATCTGGACAGAAGGGTTTCCGGGGGTTTTTCCACTCCATCAAAAAATTTCATTTCACTTCACTGGTTTTAACGAGCCAATCAACAGGGGTCCCTAAAAAGTGGCCAGTGAGCGTAGCTCCACAGCTAATCTAAACCCAATCCATGGATGAAGTTCAGGTTCTGCAAAAAGCATCTTCCAGTCAAAAAGCATCGGAACCTGTCAGGAACCAGAAAAATGATCCAGGACTTCTGAGGTCTCACTGGACTTTTATTAATGACTTCATCAGTTTCCCTCCAGGTTTTGTCCTAGCAGAGAAACGCTGCAACGGCATTTACCAGAACCATCAGAGGACCAGAACAAAACTGTGTGGAGGGTTTTTAAGGAGAAGACCTCACAGGATCACCAAAGGGGAATTTTTTCTCTGCCCGACTCCCTCAGAGAGGAGGGTCCATTTAAATGTTTTTCTTCACAATCATCTCCAGAAAAAACCCCCGTACCCCCTTGGGGGGCCCCCCCCCCTTTAAAAACAGGGGAAACCCTCATCATAAAATGGTTCCCCAGCTGAGACACAGGCAGCAAAGAAAAGAAAGAAAAGAGAATATTAGAAATGCCACAGAATCATACATCCATAACAGTTCCTCTGATGATCCATTCAGAACCTTCACTGAGATCTTCTCTCTGATCCAAAGTCAGATTGGATCAGTAATCAAAGGATGGATCAAAAAAAAACTGATCAGACTGATTGTTCATCCATCAGAAGGAGTCGGATCAGGGGAGCTGCTTCTGGTCCTGATGTCCTCTGGTTGGTTCTGGACCTGAACTGTTGCTGCTGAGGAGACAGAAGACAGTCAGTCAGAAGACAGATGGAGAGAAGACAGATGGACAGAGAGACAAACCTTTGACTTTGAGATGAACTGTTTTCATTCTCAGCAGTTCTCCCTTCCTCCAGACTCTACATCTGTACTCTCTACTGTCTCTCTTTGTTGGACGTCTCAGAACCAGACTCAGGTCTCCAGTTTTCAGCAGGTCTTCATTCATCTTTGTTCTGCTGCCGTAGAACTGGTCCTGTTCGTCAAGATGATCAGAACCATTCTCATACACATGGACCTTCCTCTCTTTAATGTCCCACCACACCACTCTAGCATCTCCTGGCAGCTCAGGTGTTGTTGTGAACGGCAGCAAGACAGACTCCGCCCCCTCCTCCACGTCCACCTGACAGATTGAGAACAAAAAAGAGGAAGATGAGCTGTAGAGACAGCAGTAGCTCTTCATCACTTTATTAAATGATTGTATAGAATCATCTCCAATGGAGAAAATCTCGAGTTTTGTATTATTTGCTGTTATTTCAGCTTTTAACTTTGTTCTCTCTCTTTTCTCTTCCTAGAAGCTACACCTGGCCTGACTCTGTGTCTACCTGTGACACCTTTCTGGAGAGGCATCGTCAAGGCTTCTGCTGGCAACAACTTAATGCTCACCCTCTACCGATGATCCACATGGCCCTGTCTTTCAGTGTTTAACCTTTCTCTCTCCTAGACATAGCTACTGACGGAGCTTTTACTGTACAAAACTCTATGTGCTCTCTTCAGAATCTAACCTTGAAAACTGGATCAGAGTTTATCTGTCCTTCTTTCTAGGTGAAACGACTAAAGGAGCTACATCCATTAACATTTACTTTTCCTTCCCATAGAAAGTACTCCTGGATCAGTGCTTCTTTGTTCTCTTTGTGTCTCTGCTCTGTTCTCTCTAACCCCCATCGGTCGTGGCAGATGGCCGCTCACACTGAGCCTGGTTCTGGTTCTGCTGGAGGTTTCTTCCTGTTAAAAGGGAGTTTTTCCTCTCCACTGTCGCTACATGCATGCTCAGTATGAGGGATTGCTGCAAAGTCAACGCCAGTGACTGTCCACTGTCTCTACATGCTCATCCAGAGGAGTGAATGCTGCAAGTCACTGACTGGATGCAACGGGCTGGGTTTCCTTAGATAGAAAACTTTTATCCATTTTAATAAATAACAGAATCTGACTGCACTGTTCAATGATTAGGACTAATTGGAATGTATGAACCTGACTTTTGTGAAGTGCCTTGAGACGACATGTGTTGTGAATTGGCGCTATATAAATAAACTGAATTGAATTGAATTGAACAAAAAGCTGAAGGCCAGAAGCAGGTGAAAGCAGAAGGATCTTCAATGGATCAGCTGCTGCTGCTCAGACGGACCTCAGATCTTCTGCTTCTTCCAAACAAACTACATCACTGAGTGGTTCTGCTCCATTGGTCCAGTTGGACCTTGGAACATGTTAGCAGGATGAAGAAAACGAGTCAAAGCTTCAGTCTCTGAGAGCAGAATCACAACTTGAAGAGGAACATCTATACTTCAAGCTGGACCAGACCGTCTGCTGGATTCTTTCAGAACTTTACAGCTAAATATTTGGACCCATCTCCTACAGAGGAGCTTCTAAAGATGTTCAGAAGGAGAAAGTTCTTCCAGGTTGAATTTGGTCCTTCGTATTCAGTTAAACCTTCCCCCAGGGAGCTGCACTCCAGGTTATTTGGACCTGGAACTTTTTCCAGGGGAAAAACCCCCCAACAACCCCTTTTTTCCCATAATAAGCAGTGGGGGGCTGGTGGGCCCATCTGGACGGGGTTTGGGGGTTTGTGACAAAACCTTGAGGCCGTTTCCCTTTTGGGTTCGGGCAAGACTTTCAGCAGTAGAGGGCCTTGTTTTCATGCAAAAACATGGGAACCCGAGCCAAGAGCGCCTCTGGTTTGGGTTGCTTTCATCATATGATCTCTGGAGATCTTCTCTGGACTCTGTGGACTCACCTGTTGGTAACCGAGTGGTTCTCTGGTTCCACTGATGAAACACAAAAAATCCTTTTTGCTCCCTGGTTTTGGGAAAATCCAACTAGTTAGTGAGAACCAGACAAAAATGTTCCTGTGTTGATCCAAAGGGTTTTCCTTTTGGGGGAAAGACCTATCAGAACCTGGGCCCCAGTTTAACGGGGGTTTGCTGGCATGTGTTTTTAAGTGAAAAAGCTGCAAATTTTTGATGGGGGGGTGATTTTTCTTCTGATTTTCTGACAAATGTTCCTGTTAGATGTGAAAACCAGCGGTTCTGGTTCCATGCTGCAGGAAACTTAAATGCTGATGTTTCTCTTTTCCTTGGTCTTCGTCTTTTTTCTGGAACCCCAAAACCCCTTTTCTCCAGCAGTGGAAATGGTCCCGAGTCAAAAGCGTCCAGCTGCTTTTTCAGTCCCCCCAAAGTTTTCCATAAAATTAGACTAGTTTTTGTCATGAGAAGTGATGTAAAAACCCCTTTGGGAGCTGGAAACTGTTCCCCTTTTCTGGACTGGACCTCTGCCTCCTGCACTGGTTCCTCATCTTCATCCTTCTAATGTGTTGGCTATGGAAACCCATGCTGCACCTCATTACATCACATTTACTTTGACTTCCTTCCACCTTCTATTGAGCCTTTCTGATTACTATTGATCACAAAAACCGGGGGAACCCGTGATTGGAAAAATACATCAGAATTAAACCATTTTTCCTTTGACCCGGGGAGTTTAAACTTGGTTTTTTTCATCAGGATTGGTTTCCCCCCCTTGCTGGAGACAAAATGCAGATGTAGATGTTACTGTCCTTCCATCTTTTGGGATGTTTTCAGAGTCAGGAACTGAGGTCTCCAGTTTCCAGCAGGTTTTTTCATTCATCTTGGTTCTGGTCCCCTGTTAAACTGGTTTTTCTTTTCTTCAGGCAAATCAGAACCTTTTCTTATTCACATGGACCTTATCCTTTCTTTTGTCTAATCCACTCCACTTTAGCATCTCCAGGGGCCGGTGAACTATGGTTTTCCCAGGTCAGCAGGGGCAGACTCCACCCCTGATCCACCTCCACCTTGTAATCTGAGAGGACAACAAAGGTCAAGATGAGTTTGGGGGACAGAAAACCCAGCTTTTTGAGGTCTGTGGTCCCATGACTGTTCCCTCATTGTCTCTGAGTCTCGTGTTTTTGGTGGAGGACTCTTAGTCTGGAGAAGGTCCCACGGGTTTTGAGGATCGTGGCCAACCAGATGACCTGAGCCACTTGACTTCTGTCCCTGTTTTGACAGAAAACCAGTTTAAACCCTTTTTTCTGATGTAAAATGTTTTTCCTTCTTGAGGACATTTGTAAAAAGCTACCAAAGAAGGGGAGTCAGAAACTACTGAGGAAAACCAATCAGATGGATGGGGGAGTTGAGAAGATTTTGGTTGGATAGGTGTTCAGAGAGCTGAGAACCCTCTGAGATCCTGAGAATTTTTGACCTTTTATGGAAGCCTTAGGTCAGAGATATCTTCGTTTTCTCCACTCCTGAGCTTCTGATAAGGACGGGGGAACAGCGGCTGGCCAAAAGGCCTTAACAAGCTTTGGGGCTTCATCCCCAGGGGTCTGACCCGTTAGGTTCTCGGGGGGTTCTTTTTGTCCTCAACCTGACAGAGACATGAAGCTGCTGAGATCTGACCCCAGAATCCCCCAAAAGGGGTTCCTCAGAGAACACAGAGAGGAGCTTCAGGAGTCCTGCTCAGGACCCCCCTGGAGAAGGTTGTGGCAATGACAGAGATCAGTTAGTGGCCCCATCAGCATTAGGGTTATGGTTTTTAGAGACTCACCTGACATGAAATAGAGCTGAAAATGAAAAAAAGACCTGCACCAAAAAATTTAAAAACCAAACCAGGAGAACCAGGAGAGCTTTGGGACCAGGAAGGGGAAACTTTCTGTGGAGACACATAAAAAAACCATCATGACCTCTGACCTGGATCTACAGCAGGGGTCTGTTTTATTTCTGACCTTTAAAAAGCAGTTTCTATGTCTGCAACTCTCCGTTCTCCTCCTCTAAAGGTTCTGACGGTGCAGGTGTAGGTTCCACTCGGGTCAGGGCCTGCAGGTTGGTCAGATTCAGGCTGAGATCTCCAAATTTTCCAGAGCTTCAGTCTTCATGGATGTTCTCCCCTCTGTAAAGCGGTTCTGATCTTTTCAGGTCATCTCCTACCTGCTGACGCTGGTGGACGGTTGGAGCTTGGGGTTGGAGCGGCTCCACACCACTGTGGGTCGTCTAAATCAAAAGTGTCAAACTAAATGGCAGCAGGTGAACTGATGGCCCTCAAACATCCCCACAGCTGAGTCCTGGGGGCAGGGCCACTGCGGGGACACAAAGAGTAGATGGGTTTCAGATTTAACATCATCATCTGCAGGAGATCTGAAAGGTGTTTACGTCGAAAGAAGAACGGAGCAAACAGGACATTTTGTTCTAAAGAAGGTTCATTAAAGCTCTTCAACAACCAGTCCTCTCTTGGGGAACTTGGAGACCAAGTATGAGGAGGCTGTTTGAATCTCTAAGTTCAAATGAGCTGCTTGGGTTCTGATCAGCATCTAAAGCTGAGTTGGCAGCTTATGGTGTGTTATGAGAAACTTGGGCACCAAGTCCGAGGCCGGGTCTTGAGCCGGAAAGGGTAAGTGCCTTCCCCCGGGTTGGGGGGGGGGTGGTCCGGCCTCAAGTGGAGGAGTTTAAGTATTTGGGGTCTTGTTCATGAATGAGGGGGAAAAAGGAGTGGGGATCATGGGCCAGATTTGGGGGCAGTATCAGCAGTGATGCGGGACCCTTTTTTCCCTGTCTGTCGTGGTGAAGAGAGAGTTCCGGCGAGGGGGTCTTGGCTGGGTAGTGTGCAGTGCTGACTGAGATGTGGCTTCGCTTTGGTGGAGGGGCTGGCCAGCCTGCTTGGTGCGGCGAGGTGTGCCGTGCGGGTGGGTGGATGGCCAGCATCCTGGGGCACCTCCGGGTTTGGGTGTAGGGGGCTGCAGTGTGTGGGGGTTGTGTCCTCTTCTTGGATGTGGGGTCACCGGCACCTAGATCAGCTGAGCAGCGATGGTAGAGCTGAGCTGGATAATGATTCTCCCTGGGCAATCATTGCAGTGGCAATGATTTGGTGTGTCTGTGTGGTTGCGGGGGCGTGGTGGAGGACGCCGGCCCTTCAGTTCTTGCCGCTGGCCGGGGACCTCTTGCCTACTGATTTTGTCCCGTCTTGGTGTGGGGTCGTGGGTTCCGTTGTGAGCTCGGTGCTTGGTGGTGTTTGCCCTGTTGCGCCTGTGGGCGGGGGCTGGGGTGGCGTTGCGCAGGGCCCTTGCCTTGCTGTCGTGGCGCGCTGTGTGGTGGGGACACGGCGGGGCTGCTTGGGGCGGGGTTATGTGTGGAGCTTGTGCTGTGTGGGTGTTATTTCGTCGGCTTTTCGGGAATGAAGCTCACCTGTGGGGGTGTGCCCATGTGCTGTGGGGAGGGGATTCATGGCGTTCGGGTTTGGGGGGCATGTGTTTGATATCTGTGTCCTGGTTGGGGGTGGCCCTGTGGGGAGATTCATGTCGTGGTTCATTGGGGGTGGGGGGCTCATGGGGTTGGGATCAGAATTCATTGGGGGGTTGGGACTATTTTATTCTGTAGCGGCTCTGGTTGGTGGGACTAGTTTGGACCATGTAGACCCCTCTTTTTTGCATGGCCCCCTCTCCAGATAAGGATGGGGGTCATTGTGGTCGGCGCGGGGGGTCGGGGTCGCTTAGTTTCAGGCATGGTCCCGGGCTGGCCCGGACCAGGTTCAGGTGCCCGGGGTGGTCTACCTGTCTCCACCCCCAGAGGGAAGGGGATCACTTCCTGGGTCTGGGGGCTGGTTGTCCCTATGGGGTATCGACACCTGGACCTGGGAGTGTAGAGTATGTATGGGGAGTGTGAGTGAGTGTACGACGTCCATTGTTGTTTGTCTTTCTGTTGGGTGCGTGGGTGTGAGTGTTTTTATGTGTACTCATGCGGCGGCAATCCCAGAACCCGGTGGTGGACACCGGCAGTAAGGGATGCTGTCAAGCTGAAGAAGGAGTCCTTCGGCTGTGGTTGGTTTCGTGGGGACTCCTGAGGCGGCTTGACGGGTTTTTGTGAGGCCAAGCCGGCTGTGGCCCCGGGCTATGGCAGAGGCAAAAACCCCGGGCCTGGGAGTAGTTCGGGGAGGCCATGGGAAAAGGGCTCCCCCGGGTTTTTGGCCTTGAAGCGATTCTGGCAAAACCATCCGGGTTCCTTCCGGGGGGAGAAGCAGTGCTTCGCTCACACTGTTTATAGTGGGGGTGGGGGGCTGCTGACCTCGACTGAGGACATTATCGGGCGGTTGGAAAGGGGAGTACTTCCCGGGATCTCCTCAATCCGGCCATCACGCATTCCCTGGGTTTTAAAAAAGAGGCTGGGGACTCAAAGGGTTGGACTCTTTTTCCACCCAGGCTGAAGTCAGCGAGGTGGTTTAAAAAAGCTCCGCGGTGGCAAGGCTTTGGGGGTGGATGAGATCCCCCTGGGGAGTAACCCTAAAACCCGGTGTTGTGGGGCTGTCATGGTTGACACGCCTATTCAACATTGCGTGGCAGACAGGGACAGTACCTCTGGACTGGCAGACTGGGGTGATGGTCCCACTTCATAAGAAGGGGGACCGGAGGGTGTGTTCCAACTACAGGGGGATCCCAATCCTCCTACCTGGTAAGGCCTACACCAGGGTATTGGAGAAGAGAGTCCGGCCGATAGTCGAACCTCGGCTTCAGGAGGAGCAGTGTGGTTTTCGTCCTGACCATGGAACACTGGACCAGCTCTATACCCTCTACAGGGTACTCGAGGGTTCATGGGAGTTTGCCTAACTGGTTCACATGTGTTTTGTGGACCTGGAGAAAGCATTCGACTGTGTCCCTCGTGATGCCTTGTGGGGGGTGCTCCAGGAGTATGGAATCGGGGGCCCTTTATTAGGGGCCATCCGGTCCCTGTACGAGTGGAGCAGGAGTTTGGTCCGCATTGCCGGCACTAAGTCGGACCTGTTTCCGGTGCATGTTGGACTCCCTCAGGGCTGCCATTTGTCACCGGTCCTGTTCATAACTTTTATGGACAGGATTTCTAGACGCAGCCAAGGGCCAGAGGGGGTCTGGTTTGGGGACCAGTGGATTTCGTCTCTTCTTTTTGCAGATGACGTGGTCCTGCTGGCCCCCTCTAGCCAAGACCTACAGCGTGCGCTGGGGCGGTTCGCAGCCGAGTGTGAAGCGGCAGGAATGAAGATCAGCTCCTCCAAGTCAGAGGCCATGGTACTCAACCGGAAAAGGGTGGCTTGTCCTCTTCAGGTTGGAGGGGAGTTCCTGCCTCAAGTGGATGAGTTAAAGTATCTCGGGGTCTTGTTCACGAGTGAGGGAAGAATGGAGCAGGAGATCGACAGACGGATCGGTGCGGCTGCCCCAGTAATGGGGACGCTGTGCCGGTCCGTAGTGGTGAAGAGAGAGCTGAGCCGAAAAGCGAAGCTCTCGATTTACTGGGTCGGTCTACGTTCCTACCCTCACCTATGGCCATGAACTTTGGGTCCAAGGGCTGGAGGGGGTCTGGTTTGGGGACCATACCCCCTCTTCTTTTTGCAGATGACGTGGTCCTGCTGGCCCCCTCTAGCCAAGCCCTACAGCATGCGCGGTAGGGAGGCGTCAGCTCGTTTTCTCACTTGCCGTGGTAACAGCTAGACCTCTGCTTTTCTGCAGTCCTGCTTCTAAGCAGATTTCTCTGATCTCCTTGTTTTTCTCCCCTGCCTTGCAGATCTACCTTTGCTAAAGGAAGTCGTGGAATCTCTCTTGTCTCCGTTTTCACTCATGTTATGTTCAGAGGAGTTTGAAAACTCCAACCTCGCGCCTCAGCCCTGAGCCTCCACTCTGCTTCCAACTCCAAGCCCATCTTCTCAGGAGTCACCTAAAACCACCCATCAACCTGCCTGTCTACCTTCCAAAGTTAACTTTCCAACCATAGTGTTATGATTTGTGGGTGTTTTGGGTTTTGTTGGTCTGTTTCAAAATTAAGTTTTTGAATCATGCTTCTGTCTATTATTTTGCTGGTTATGCTTTAGTTTAATGTTTTTCTAGTTTCTGTTAGTTTGTATTCAAGAGGTTCCATTCTGCTCAAGCCACGTTTTGTCCTGTCAATCAACTTTGTTTGGTTCACCTGCACCTAGTTAATCTGTCTTCTTGTTTCACCTGGTCACGCTCCATAAATACACATCTGTTCAGTTATTCAGTGCGGAATCATTTTCAAATCATGCCTTGCTTTCAGATCATGCTCATATCTTGTTTGGATCATGCCATGCCTGTCTTGCCTGCCCGTTTGTTGTTTGGTTCCTGCCTCATCTGTGAGTGAGTTTTTGTTTTTTATTAAATTGTTTTTCACCTAGCGTCATGCTGCCTGCTAGTCTGCATTCTGGGGTCCTAGGTTGCTCTAGTCCTAACAGAATGATTCCGCCAAACAAGGACCTCGCGTACAGTAGGCAGGTGAGCGCCAGGGATCGGTGGGTTCAGCGTCAGGTGGAGGCGGTGATGAAACATCTCCCGTCTGATCTGGAGGTTGTGCCCTCTCCACTTCTGCTGGAGGAGATGGAGCTTGCACCTGCTGGTCCTGGGTCTGGCCGCGGTGCGGTGGACCTCTTTACCTTCCTGTCTCAGGAGGCGGAGAAGATGCTGCGCCGTTCTGCAGGGCTGTCTGTGCCACAGTCGGCTTTTGACAGATCCAGGTTGACGATTCCATGTCCGGGGACAGGTCCCCTTCGTCGCTGTTCTTCTTCTCCTCCCCTTCATACGGCAGTGAAGCCCTCATCCTCCTCCGCAAGAAACGTTGACGCGGAACACCTTCCTGTGGTTCTGCTGGCGAGGAGGTGGTTTCCCTGCCAGCTGACGTGGGGGCTGCGACAAGTAAGCCCGCATCTTCGTCTGCCACAGCACTGTCTGCCAGGCTTGCTGCAGCGAGTAATCCCGCATCTTCGTCTGCCACAGCACTGTCTCCAAGGCTCGCTGCAACTCCGCCCATGCCGTCTTTGCTCGCTCCAGTCCGGTGTTCTGGGACTACGCCTGATGAACTGGAGGAGCGTCCAAGTTCTATGCATGCCAGATAAAGAGCTTCAGGAGGACCACTCTCATGTATTCCTGTCCTGAGCTGATGGAGTGGATCAGGCAGATGGAGAGGGATATGAGACTGCAGTAAGTTAGTTTTACTGCCGCCCACCTCCTTCCTGGCCAGGTCTCCAGAGCTCTGCTACTGCAGAGCAGCCCAGGCCAGGACTCCAGGGAGCTGCTGCTACTGAGCAGCCACCTCCAGGTCTCCAGAGCGCTGCTGCAGAGCAACCCAAGCCAGACTCCAAGCCTGACACACCACAGCCAGACTCCAAGCCTGACACACCACAGCCAGACTCCAAGCCTGACACACCACAGCCTGACACACCTCAGCCTGAAACACCTCAGCCTGACACACCTCAGCCTGGGATGAAGCCTGTCCCTAAGTCCACCTCAACCTTCTCCACACGCCGCAGGGGACGTCGTAAGAGGGGCGCCTCGGCTGAAGTCACTGAGGGTCCCGACGATGCCTCAGCCTCTGCGCATGCCACTGAGGGTCTCGCGATGCCTCAGCCTCTGCGCACGCCACTGAGGGTCTCGACGACGCCTCAGCTCCAGCCCACGCCACTGAGGGTCCCGGCGACACCTCGGCTCCTGCCCATGCCACTAAGAGTTTTTTTCCTTTTTCTGGGCCCCTGACCCAAGAGTGGGGTTTTGAGGAGGAGCGCATCGAACCCTTTTTCCCGGGGGTTCAAGAACATTTGCCCCTTCTCCCAACCCAAAAACTTTTTTTCAGAAAACACCCCTTTTTTTTCCCTTTAAAAATTTCAAGGGCAGCTTGTCGTTCTGGCTCTG
>JAHHUM010001410.1:0-22776 GCA_036173005.1 Crenichthys baileyi | reverse complement strand
AACACCAAAAAGACCCATTTATCCAAAAGGTTTGGTTTTTTTTTAAAAATATTTTTCCTTAAATATTTTTTTAAAATATCTCCTTAATAATATGTCTTTAAATATTATTTTAATAAATAAAGGCAGCTAATTAAACACCATTGAGAATTAGTCATCCAGAAAGTTGGTTTTATTCAGCAAATCATTCTTTAAAATGTTATTTTATTAAAATATTGTTTTATCTGATCTTGCATTGTAAGTGGTTGTTTAAAGGTATACCAATTATTGCCTAAGTTAGTTCCAAGAATAACTTAACTTCATTTCCAGATTCTTCAAGATAATCCTTGGTTCTCAAACATAAATATTGCATGATAATATTGCATCACTCTTTCGGTCATGGTTTTCAACCATCTTTGATTTACTTGTTTGTATTGTACATAGCATATTAGTCTTCCTTATCCTTTCATTCTGCTTGGTAGTTTAGTTGAGTTGTTTTAACATAGCAAAGAGTTTGTTAATTGAAATATGTTTCACTTTGAGTTGGCTTAGTTTTGTTAATGATTCTTGTATTTTAAGAAATTGTGTGAATTCATTCTGTTTGTGTACAAAGTTTTGCTGTTCAATAATGCCAGAGCTTGACTCATCCCTTTCAATTTTGTCCTAATACCACCGCACTGAACCGCCACCTTAACGTGGTGGAGGAGTTTGAGTGCTCAAATGATCCTAGAGGCTATGTTGTCTGGGGCTTAAATGCCCCTGGCAGGGTCTCCCATGGCAAACAGGCTGTAGGTGACGGGGCAGACAAAGAGCGGTTGAAGAATCCTTCATGACGACTAATATATCGAGGCACGTGACGTCGCCCGGTACGGCGGAGCGGTGGGCCCACCCTGGAGCCAGGCCTGGGGTGGGGACTCGCCGGAGAGCACTGGTGGCCGGGTTTCCTCTCCCGGGGGACCCGGCCGGGCCAGGATCGAACGAAGAACGCGAGGCCTCCCCCCAGTGGGCCACCACCTGCAGGGGGGACCGTGAGGGACCCCGGTGCAAAGAGGATTGGGTGGCGGATGAAGGCGGAGACCTGGCGGGCCCGATCCCCGATGCTTAGGCTGGCTCTAGGGACGTGGAATGTCACCTCGCGGGGGGGAAGGAGCCTGAGCTTGTGGGGAGGTCGAGAGATATCGACTAGAAATAGTCGGGCTCACCTCCCCGCACAGCGTAGGCTCTGGAACCCATCTCCTTGGAGGGGCTGGACTCTCTTCTACTCTGGAGTGGCCCACGGGGAGACGGCGGGGGGGTGGGTTTGCTTGTTTCCCCCCAGCTCAGCCGTCTCGTGTTGGGGTTTTACCACAGGGATGAGAGGATTGCCCCCTGCGCCTTCGTTTTGGGGGATAGGTCTCTGACTGTCGTTTCGGCCTACGGGCCGAGCGGTAGTGCGGACTACCCGGCCTTCTTGGGCCCCTGTCGGGGTGCTGGATAGTGCCCCTCCCGGGACTCCATTATTCTGCTGGGGGACTTCAAGCCCATGTAAAATGACAGTGACACCTGGAGAGGCCTGGGAGGAAAGGCCCCCCTGATCTGAACGAGTGGTGCTTTGTTATTGGACTTCTGTGCTAGTCATGGATTGTCCATAATGAACACCATGTTCAAACATAAGGGTGTCCCACCAGTGCACTTTGGCACCGGGACACCCTAGGTAGGAGGTCAATGATTGACTTTGTTGTCGTATCATCAGACCTTCGGCCGCATTTTTGGACACTCGGGGTTTGAAAAGGGGGGCTGAGCTGTCCCTGATCACCACCTGGGGGTGAGTTAAATCCGCTGGAGGAGGAGAAAGCCGGACAGACTTGGCAGGCCAAGCGCATAGTGAGGGTTTGTCTGGGAACGTCTGGGGAGCCCTCGGCCAGGGATGTATTAACCCCCCCCGGGAGAGCTTTGACCAGATTTCGGGGGATGTCGGAGACAATAGAGTTCCGAGGGGACCAGTTTCCGCATCTATTGTCGATGCTGCTGCCCGTATGCGGCCCTTTTAAGGTCTGTGGTGCTGGCCAGCAATCCCAGAAAAAACCCAGTGGTGGACACCGGGAGTAAGGGGGCTGTCAAAGTGAAGGGAGTCCTATCGGCTGTGGTTGGTTGTGGGACTCCTGAGGCGGCGACGGGTACCCGTGAGCCAAGCGTGCGGGGCCCGGGCTGTGGCAGAGGCAAAAAAAGGGCGGGGGGAGGAGTTCGGTGAGGTCATGGAGAAGGACTACCGGTTGGCCCTCGAAGCGATTCCCGGGGCCCCTCAGGAGGGGGAAGCAGTGCTTCGCCAACACTGTTTATAGTGGGGGTGGGAGGCTGCTACCTCGACTGGGGGACATTATCGGGCGGTGGAAGGAGTACTTCGAGAATCTCCTCAATCCGCCAACACGTTTCCCTGGTGAAAACAGAGGCTGGGGGACTCGGGGTTGGACTCTTTCATCACCCAGGCTAAAGTCAACGAGGTAGTTAAACAGCTCCGCGGTGGCAAGGCTGGGGGGTGGATGAGATCCGCCCTGAGTACCTCAAATCTCTGGATTTTGTAAAGGCTGTCATGGTTGACACGCCTCTTCAACATTGCATGGCGGTCGGGGACAGTGCCTCTGGACGGCAGAGGGTTTTGGCCCCCTTTCATAAGAAGGGTGACCGGAGGGTGTGTTCCAACTACAGGGGGGATCACACTCATCAGTTTCCCTGGTAAGGCCTACGCCAGGGTATTGGAGAGAAGTGGGCCGATAGTCGAACCTCGGCTTCAGGAGGAGCAGTGTTGTTTTCGTCCCGGCCGTGGAACACTGGACCACTTCTATACCCTCTACAGGTACTCGAGGGTTCAGGGAGTTTGCCAACCGGTCCACATGTGTTTTTTGGGCTGGAGAAAGCATTCGCTGTGTCCCGTGATGCCCTGTGGGGGGGGCTCCAGGAGTATGGAATCGGGGCCTTTTTTGGGGCCCATCGGGTCCCTGTACGAGCGGAGCAGGAGTTTGGTCCGCATTGCCGGGGACTTAAGTCGGACCTTTTCCCGGTGAATATTGGACTTTGTCACCGTCCTGTTCATACCTTTATGGACAGGGGATTTTTAGACGCAGCCAAGGGCCGGAGGGGGGGTTGGTTGGGGGACCAGTGGATTTCGTTTTCTTTTTAATGATGTGGTCTTGCTGGCCCCCTCTAGCCAAGACCTACAGCATGCGCTGGAGCGGTTCGCAGCATGGAAAGCGCTGGGGCGGGATGAAAAATCAGCTCCTCCAAGTCAGAGGCCATGGTACTCGACCGGAAAAAAGGGGGTTGTCCTCTTCAGGTTTGGGGAAAAGTTTCCTGCCCCAAATGGGGGAGTTCAAGTATCTCGGGGTCTTGTTCACGAGTGAGGGAAGAAGGAGCGGGAGATCGACGGACGGATCGGTGCGGCTGCTGCAGTAATAGGGGGCACTGTGACGGTCCCTTTTGGTGAAGAGAGAGCTGACCCAAAAAGCGAAGCTCTCGATTTCCCGTCGCTCTATTTCCTATCCTCACCTATGGCCATGAACTTGGGGCATGACCGAAAGAACGAGACCCGGATACAAGCGCTGAAATGAGCTTCCTCTGTAGGGGGGCCGGGCACTCCCTTAGAGATAGGGTGAGGAGCTCGGCCCCACCGGGGGGGGCTCGGAGTAGAGCTGCTGCTCCTCCACATCGAGGGGGGAGGAGCCAGTTGAGGTGGCCGGGCATGTATAGCGGATGCCTCCTGGAGCTTCCTCGGGGGGGGTTTTCCCCAGGCCGTCCCCCCGGGGAGGAGGCCCGGGGAAAGGGCCCAGGACACGCTGGAGGGACTATGTCTCTCGGCTGGCCTGGGAACTCCTTGGGCTCCCCCGGAGGAGCTGGAGGAGGTGTCTGGGGAGAGAGACGTCTGGGTGTCTCTGCTTAGTCTGCTGCCCCCGCGACCCGGTCCCGGATAAGCGGAAGACGACGAGTAGGAGAACGAGTACAAGTACCACTGCATTATTGGGCTGGTATTCACAGTTCATCCCTTAACAGTTCGAAATATTATTTAATAAAATATTAAAGTATTATTATTAAGTATTAAATTATATATTTACATTCATAATCTCAACACTAATATCCTGTATTTTTCATTTATCTTTAAGCTAGTAAGGCAGTTTTTAACACTCCAAATTAAGAATTTTTGTTCATAAGTGTTGTTTTGTCGGCATGGCATCTAATTTTGCTGGGGAGTGTGTAATAAACAAATGTAAAAAGAGTAATATGTGCTTGTTTGGTTAGTGAACTCCATGTGACATTCCTTATACCTGTGAAAATGAATTGAACATTCTGTTGTGACATCAGTTCATGTATAAAAGACAATATTAAGATATATTAAGATGATCTGTGATCTGTTAATTATGTCTAAGGAATGATTCAGGTCAGACTGGTGATGCCTACAGGGATCAGGAGGGGGGCTGCCCATGCATGCTTCAGTCTAATGATGGGAAATTTGATTCTTTTTATTGACTTGAGTCTTTATGAGCGAAAGTAACTCGACTTTTTGAGTCACAGTCACTGAGTTAGTCACCAACAATAGTGTAAGTATAACACTAATTAATATCTTCTCTTAAACATTAAAATAAATAAATAAATAAATCACATGATACTTTTTTACATGTCTGAGATATTTGTTTCACATACAGCAAATACTTGGTTTTTGCACTGAATTATGCAAACTGTAGTGATTCACACACTGAAGTTGAAGTTTATCTCCAGAATAAAGAATAGAACAAGCTAAATATTTATTAACCCAATCATTACCTGAATCATTTCTTTCTACACTGTCACTCAGACTACAGTCAGACTGGAGAGAGCAGAGCAGCAGTTCAAGTAACAAATGGGTTCTCTTCCACAATGCATGTCTGCTTTTTTACATAAATTATTATTATTAACAATGGAATTTTTTAAATAGTGTAGAACTGTGTTGTAATAAAAATAGTAGGTACTCATACTCGTCTTCTGGGACCGGGTTGCAGGGGCACCAGTCTCAGCAGAGACGCTCAGACTTTCCTCTCCCCAGACACCTCCTCCAGCTTCTCTGGCGGAAGCCCGAGGTGTTTCCACGCTAGTCGAAAGAGATAGCCCATCCAGGGGTCCCTCCCGAGGGAGGCGTCACCTCCACTGACTCCTCTGGATGTGGACGAGCTTTGACTATAATGTGAGCTCTTTCCTGCTGATTGCTGAGCTCCTCACCCTATCTCTAAGGGAGTGCCCAGTCACCCTGCGAAGTTCATGCCCATAGGTGAGGGTAGGAACATAGACCGACCGGTAAATCGAGAGCTTCGCCTTTTGGCCCTTCTCTCCCTTTACTACAACGGACTGGTGTAGTAATGCACAGTAATGCAGATCTGCATTACTGTGGCAGCCGCACCGATCCGTCTGTCGAATTCTTGCTCCATTCTACCCTCACTCATGAACAAGACTCTGAGATACTCAATCTCTTTCATTTGAGGCAGGAACTCCCCTGCAACCTGGACTGGGCAAATTTAGGTCTTTACTTGTTTCAGATAAAAGTATTGTGGATTTTTTCTATTTTTTTTCTTTATTGAACTGCTGCATACGGAGCCTGTGAAGGGACATATGGGATGTTTTTTTTTTTCTTTTGCATCCCCACGCTATCGTTTTGTGTTTGATCGCAATAGTCTTTGCGGAAAATCTCATTTTAAACGACATAATAGATGTAATAAATCTGGCAAAAAAAAAAGAAAAACTTTTTTTTGGTCATTGAACATCATTTGATGTATAAAACTGTGTTCCATGACTGGAAAAACGTCTTTAAGCTATTTGTTTAAGCTTTACTTAAACAAATAGTGGTGGACTGGGGATCTACAGCATGTAAGACAAATATTAAACATGTAAACTTCATCTCAGTTAAAATATTTCAAATAGGGCATTTGACAGATAATCTACATTTGATATTGAGTTGGGTTGTTTACTTGAACAACTTAAATCCACACACACACAGTTTTGGGGAAAACATGGGAACGAATGAGTATGACCTCCAAAGAGTTCAGCTTTGGCCTCATCTAATGAGACCATATTTTCCCAGAATTTTACTTTCTTGTTTAAATCTTTGGCAGCAAACTTTAAACATGTTCAAGAATGATTTTTTTTTAGCAGAGGACTCTTGTTAGTGAGTGTACATACAGACCATTGTGGTGGTATGAGTTACTTGTTGTTTTCAGATACTATGATGTAGGATGGATTAACTTTGTCAGACTTGTAAAGTATACTCAATATAAATCTGAAAAAAAAATGTAATGGTCAGACGAATTGAGAAATTCACTAAGGAATGTGTTTGGTTATGAATGCATAGTTTTATTGAACAGATATTAAAGAGGAGAAGGAATCAGGTGGTAGAGGGCTGTGAAGTAAATAAAACACATGGGACACCTAAGCATCTTAACAAATCAAAATAAGGAGGATATAAATAAGACACAATGTTATCAGGAATTACCGGCAACCTTTACAAGACCTGTGGTAACTTTGAGACATGATGAAGCTAAAGCATTATACCTATATATACTGTATATACAGCATTATAACTATATTTAAGTTTTAGGAGTAACATAAATGTGGTAACATTTTGTGTAACAATTCATATTGTTTATACATTCTTGTGCAAAGTAATCACACACATATCCATTAATTACAAACAGCTTTATAAAAAGTATTTTTCATTGCTCTTTTGCCAGGCACAAAATGATCAACTGACTTCATTTTAGTGTAGTCATGTCACCAGCACAGATGAAGCTGTGAAAGAGTCCAGCTGAAAACATTTCCCCAATCTAACCAGGAAGCTGATTGCTAAAAAATAATTTGCGCATATAATGCCAGACAAGTTAAAAAGTATCAAGCATGTCATGCAACATATTTGCTGAAAATAGAGCAAGATTTACTACTGCTGTTTTTGTTTTGTCTTGGTGAGAATACAAATTGATTTCTCCTTTAACACATTTTCCGCAATGCTTTGTGAGGGCTATATAAACAAAATCTGACTTGACTTTTTTGTATTATTTGCCATAGATGTTCTGTGACCAACAGTATTGTATTGTTAGACTTGTCTTTCCTAAGTGAAAATCCCCGTAACTGTGCACGTGCTTGCATTTTCACTTAAGAATGCTTTATTTTTGAGAAGCAGTCCAAATCGACAGGTCGAGAACGAGTTTAGCTTCAAAAGATACAACAAAGTGCCATGCAAGTGTGATTCATTGTAGTTGCTCCCCCAAGCAGAAATGCTTCAGTTCACTTTATACTCTACACACTGTGAATGTATTATTCAACAGTTCACAGAGAGCAGTTGCTCTCTGAATGGCACTGAGAGGTCAATGGCTCATGGAGCACCATTACCATCTCAACCTCTGACTGACTGTGTGCATATGTTTGAAAGAGAAAGAAAGAAGTAGACATAAAAGAAAAGTGCAGACTTTGACATTTGAAAACCCCTTTTGAACAATGCTAGGTGAAAGCCTGATCAACAGACGGACTACACCTTGTCACACTTTGGAATAGCATTGAACTGGCTTTGCTGAAATGTATGAAGGCTTTGTTTTGTCTTAGAAACTGCACTTTCCAAGACAAAATGCAGTTTCTAAGACAACAGCATATGCAAATTGGCATATACTGTTTATTACTGTTTGAGTGAAAGGCATTATTATGATTTATTTATGTAGCGCTTGTGGGAAGTGTAGGCTGGCCCTGATCCAACTGACGTGTTTCTGTAGCTCACAGTGCTGATTAAATTAAGGCCAGATCTGATCGAGAGGTGTCAGAATAGAGGGAATTGCAGTTTTTTGTGCTGCCATACACTTGACAGTGTGGTCTGTTTCAGCAGGATGACGAGGCCTTTCACTACGCAAAAATGTTTCAGGAAGGGTTTGATAAGCTCAACAACTTTAAGATGCTGACTTGGCCCCCGAATTCTCCAATCTCAATTCACTTAAACATCTGTAGGATGTGTATCAATGGAGGCCCTACTTCACAACTTCCAGAACTTAAAGGACCCGCTGACAAAATCTTGATGGCAAATCTTAGGATTGGCCGATTGCCATTCCTTGTTTGTTCAGGGCTGGGTTAGAACAAAAAGAAAGTCAACCTGCTACTAGACAGGTGCCTGTCCATGAACGGTAAATTGGCTATTAATGTGAAAATGGTCAACATTTTACATGCCACTTGCTGCCTGTCCCTCTCTCATGTGTAGTCAACCTAGTTAGCATGTTAACTTTACCAAAATAATGAATATCTTTAGGTCAACACCAGCTGTAGTTCGAAAGGATTATGCTCAGGGGTGGATCTTCCATAGGGGCACGGAAGACCTGCATCCCACTCTGATTTCCAATGTTCCTGAACGGAACATTGCTGTCCAACTACAAAAAAACGCTGATTCATTAATAATTTTAAAATGCTATCATCACGTTAAGAATCGTCAGGGGTTAAGGTTACAAGGTGTTTTCTACTACTTCCACTGTCAAGTACTACTGTCTGACACTCTCAGAAGTGGCAGAACAAAAAAATGAGTGGCCTGTAGAAATATTCAGTGATTTGCCACAGTGGTAGGTGAAGAAAAAAAAAAGTTTTTCAGGCCCTGAATGTTACACTCAGGGAATGCACCAATGCACCTCACACTGATGTTACCTCTATGGTTAAAACCTTGAAATTATTGTGTATAGCATACACAATTTTGAAACTTTTATTGTTGAAGTACAATAAAGAAAAAATCTGTCCTGTATTGCATTGCTACACCTCTCTTACACATACTTACACTACACATAACAGAGTCTTATCACCACCATAATTTGATTATATATTTTACAGGTTCTCAGGCTACATTAAAGAGTGTTGCTGTGGGCAGAATCACATCCCAGCTTCTTCCGCTTTGTTCTTCAACTCCACTTGAGCGGAAGGTTGTACCACCTGAGAACCCACCAAAAAACCTCCAAAAATCCTTGATTTTCCATCTTTTCAGGAGTTTGAAGCCAGTGTCAGCTTTGTAGATCCTGATGAACCCACCTATTTTCCAAGCATTTCTAAATCTGTTGACACCACCAATGAGCAGTAAGTTGACTTTGCATGTTATAGATTCTTCTTAATTTTACATAATAGTAATAATGATTTTCTCAACATACGTATTCTCTAATCATTATTTATATGCTGATGTGAGAATATATACAAGCGATATTGTACAGGGAGAATCAACACCCCTCTGCATTGTGTTGTGGTCTGCAAAAATGACCATAATAATGTATATTATCCCTCTTATCACATGGTTACTAAGCAAAATGATAATAGTGCTTGGATGGCCAATACTGATTTTGGTTGATTCCGGATTCATTTGGTCCAAACCACTTTACTGCACACAACATATAGCAAAATTGTCTAACTTTACTTTATTCAAAAATTTTAACTAAGATACAATCAGCTTTTCAATAATCATGTTAAACAAACAACAACAGTGACAGGTTAAGAAACATTGTGTATTTTTGTTCACTTAACTTCAGGTGCAATATTAAAATAAAGTGACAAAATGCATACATAGATAAAAGAAATCTTGGTGTGTAGCATTTGTGGGTAATTTGGGGAATTGAAAAAAAGTAATAATTAGAGGTGGATCGGATCAGATCACGTGAAAACGGCCCAATTCTAAGCATTGCCGATAAATCAGGCAATGCAGGGAATCTACACCTGTCAGCCACTGTCTACTACACAGGTTCTTCTTTCACCCAAACAAACAAGGTTTTCTAAAATAATGAAATAATCCAAAAAAGTTGAGTCAGATTTTGTTTATATAGCCCAATATCACAAAGCACAGCCACAGAGGAAGGACCCCACGGTGCAAATTGGACAGATATGCAATAGATCTGTGCCACTCCCACAGTTCTGATTTGTTTCCCTTGCTAAAATATTAATCTACTCACTTTTCAGTTTCTCGGGCCAGTGAATCTTACAATGCTACATAGACATGTAGTACAAGCTGTGGACATTACAGAGATACCAGTGAGTGATATTCTGATTACTCTGGTACTCTGATTTTACATTACGGGTGATGAATGCAATGCACGTGAGAACCTTCTCCAGACTGACACACCATAATCATGTGCATAAATACATTCTGCCTTCCGTGCTGCATAAATGGCGATTACACCAGACCGACCTGCTTGAGAGACTGAAACAGAGGGAATTTATCTCTTGGTGGTGATATGCGTGCTGACAGTACCGGGCCATTGAGCAAAGTATGCTTCATACTCCATAATGGATTTAGACACAAACAAAATTGTTTATGTCCAACTTGTACAGGTACGTAGATTGTTAAAAACCAAGTAGACAATTGGCTTGGAAATTTAATAAACTCGTCCTTAGTTCAGGTTCAACCTTTCCATGGTGTTCCATGTAAGTCCATTTAGAACTTTTTGAAATGGCTAAAACATTACTTCCTTCGTTTGCTGAGGTAATTATAAATGAGTAATTTGATTCTGACAGTGTAATTTCGTTAAATTATGCAAGAATTAATAACCAGGTTGTATTCAAGTATAAGTCATTTATTACATTACCAAATACCACAAGTAATTCAATTTTAGAGTTTGAAAGTCGGTAGTTAAAATAATTGTAATGTCTGTTTATGATCCACAGAGCAATGAACTGGGAAGCAGTGTCCGTATGTAAAAGGAACGGCTGATCCGAAGTCTTGATTTTCTTGAGAAATCTGGTATCAAAATATCTTCCCTGGTGACAGACCAACACATGCAGGTTCAAAAGTTCATCCGGGAACAGAAATGTGTGGCATTTATGTAAAGGTGAGATAATTTGGAAAATGTGGTTTTGTTTTATTTTATTTATCTACAGCTACTCCTGTGCAACTATAACACCTACTGTTCAAAGAGTCTTAAATAGATATATTTTTTTTAATTTCCTCAGCCCTTAGCAAGAAGGTGGATGCCACAAGATAAAATCATAGCAAAAAGCATAAAAAAATACCTCTTCTGGTCAGCATCTAGTGTATCCAGTGGAGAGGTAATAGAGGCAAAGTGGACATCTCTTCTCAGCCACATCCAGAATGTCCACGTTCATGAAATCCCACTCTTCCCCGAGTGCCTCCACCCCCCTTCCACCAACCAGAAGTGGCTGACGCCTGGTATGCCATTAATAGCAATGATGTAATGTACTTATAATTCTGTAATATGTTCTCAATTGCTATACACTCATCAGATGTTTGCAATTTTTTCCTCCTCCAGTAACAAGAGTGACTTACAGGCTGGAGAAAGTGCTGAGCCCCCTCTACCAAACATCTGCCTTGGAGGGGTTCCACAGTGTGATTCTGCGGTTTGTACCAGAAAATGTGGTCTTATGTGGTCTTCTCATACCTTGGAATGCTCTGCAGGTAAATTGTTTTTTATTATTGTATCATGCACAAACAATGTGCATGACAGGCTTACAAGACACCGTCATTAAAAAAAGCAGACCAGAAACCAGAGGTGCCACATAAATTACAAATAATCCTAAACAAATCAACTATTCTGATGGTTTTTCCAAACTTTAGAAACAAACATAGCCAACTTATAAACATAAAAACTAAACACCTATTAAATTCTGTCATAATCAGTGCACCAGAAGGAAGGACTCTTTCCTTCCACTGTACCTTGGATTCTGCCAAGCCGCATCCATTTTACCATGGTGTATGCATGTTATACGAGTGAAAAACTGATAAGTAAGAGAATTATAACATTTTACGTCCTACAATAGTGACTGTTACACTTGAAATGTTGCTTTTAACTATTTTGTATAATCCTATACAAATCCGTGTCATTTCAGGCTTTACCTGGCCACATTGCATTTAAATGAAAATTCTGCTCGTAACCAAGCTATGACTGCAGCAGGGCGAACTACGGTTTATATATACTTTATTTCCCCGCATTTCCCCACATTTATTGATACAGTGTCACGATCTGCCATGTTAGTATTTGTTTATATTTTCCAAGTGATCTGTTTTCCCTTAGTTTTGTCATTTAGTCTGGTTCCTTTGTGTACCTTCTGTTCTGTTAGACATATCTCTGTGCTAATTATGTAAATTGGTCACGTTCCCTCTGTCTCCATGCAGCCTGGTCCACACCTGTTCATTGTTCCTGATTAAAGTGTTTCCCTGCTAATTGGCTTTCACTTCACTCCCCTCTGAATTTAAGCTCTCTGGTTTTTATTGTTCCTCCCTGGTTCCTTCCGTTTACACCTTGTTACATCCCCTGTGTTTTTGCCCTGGTCTAGTCCTGAGTTCTTCCATGTCTGTTGCCTGGATTTGCATGTGGCTTATATTTTTCACCTGCCTGAGTTCCTCTCCCTGTTCAGCTGTAAATGTATTTTTCTATTAAACCTTTTCATCAACTCCACTCAATCCTGCAGTAGGTCCTACCTCCCAAACACTAGTTTAGGAGGTAGGACCCTGCTAGTTTAATCTGACAGTACAGACAAATATCTGGGAAAATGTCAAAATACCACTCAGATGCAGGCCATGAAGAACGAGGTTGATCATCGCAGTGCTCAGTGTCTGACTTGGAGTCTGTCTGGCTCTGGTGGCTCAAATGAATAGGGCTTGAGGAGTCTAATTAGGCCTCAAGCCTTTGGGAACACTAGCTATGTTTATATGGACATAAGTAATCAGAATAAACGGCCTAAACGGACTAAAAATGTGTCATGCAAACATGTCAGTCGGAATATTCTGATCGGATTTGGCAGGATCAGAATGAAATTGTAATCCGATTGAGAGGGGTGGTTTATGCCGATTAACAATCCAATCGGCATGCATGTATATGCTTGACAGGATCAAGTTATTCAGAATGCGGCAAACTGACATGAGTGCGCATGTGCACCTCGCCATGAAGTGACATATTTCCTCCTTGAGTGGCTAGTCGCTCTGGCTAGAGGCTAATAGAATATTCCTATCGGCAAGTTTGCATGACACATCTATAGTCCGATCGCCCGTTTATTCTGTTTACTTATGTCCATATAAATGGTACAATCCAATTTTTTTTTGTTTGTTTTTTAATCCGATTGTGAAATTTTGTCCATGTCTCCTCGTACAGGACACAGAGGCAGGAACACTCCTGCGCGTGGGCGTGGTTTCACCGCCTCCAGTGGATATGTCCCCATCGTTCCAGAGCAGAGAAATTTGATGTTTTTTCATTACTTTTGAGACCTAATTTTATATGCTTAGCTGTGCTTTTATTCATTCAAATTTGGCTGGGTAATTAATAACACATATTTCTGTGGTGTGACAAACTCAGAACACACATTTATTACTACTTTACATGGACTTTAAATTTGCTCTGATCATTTTATTTGTGGTAAGGACATTTTCAAAGTTTCAAACAAGAACCAAACTGCGGTGCTGACAGTACATCAATAGTGTATTAAACTGATTGCTGTAAAATATGTACTTTGTAGTCAAACTTGCAAACTCGTATAACAGATTCAACCCAGATTGGGCCCCTATCTTCAGGTTGACTCACACATCAACTCCCTCAGAAACTGACCACAAAAGGAGACTCTATGAAATTTAACTTTAAAAGGTACAGGCTTTGTCCATGACATTATGTATCTGCAATCAGATTATGTAGTAATGGTAATTTGATGAACAATATAAATGAAAATGCCATTGTTTTGTGATAGTAATGATTAAGATTAAATTATAAACTATATTGCATTATAAATAATAAAATACTAAAACATAAATGCTGATCACTCAGTCCATATGGTGTAATGCATTATTTCACATATTTCATCCATTTATTGTTATTGTGCTTTAATATTTGCCTTATTTCTGTTTCTCTATTGATCATAGCATTAGGCGCTCGTCCTTCTTATTACAACAGATCGGTGGATCGAAGGACCGGTGTCACACAGAGGACAAGTACAACACAGCCAGAGCCTTGCTGGATCTCGACAATGTGCATGAACCAGAAATCAATTTATTGCATTCAACTGATGTTATATTGTGCTTGAACTACCATGCAACTGTTTATTAGTAGCATCACCACAACGTTATGAAATATGCTGTTGTATATGCCAATTTGTGACATATCAGTCTACAACTATTATTGTACATTTAATGTAGCTGTTAAGCTGTTTGGGATAAGAAAATAAAGACTTACATTTTGTGCTGCTCCCCCAAGAATTTGATAGTTTCATAATTTTGTAGTTATTTTGTATGAGGTCACTTCCCTTGTGAAGGAGTTTATTTAGTCAGGTGGCAGGAAGCCCATTGCTTTGTTCTTGTATCCTGCTAGTGGTGGTAGCTTCTGGGTGTCAGTCATTCCAATCCTAGCTAAAGCATTGTCTGTGAGTATTATTCTTACAAAGAAGGTTTGCAGACTGTTTTTTAAAATGCCAATTGCACAAACTAAATGTTACATGTTAGTTTTGTCAAGATCACTATATGAATGTTTGCAAGGTTGTGCTAAGCTAGATAGTAATGTGTTTGACCAAGGCCAGGTTTCAGGCCTAGATAGTGTGCTTAGCTTTAATTGTAGTGGCCTGTCCAAAATTTATGTTTGTGATTAATTGTTATACTTTATCTACTATTTGACAATTGAAGTTGCCATATAAACCAAAGTGTAATTTATTGTATTGTTTCAGTTTTACAGATTTCTGAAGTAAATCCCATGAATATGGTTCCCAAATTTTGGAGTTTTCTTTGGGACTGTTTAACTGGTTGATAGCTGGCAGCTCATGCTAGTGAGGCAACACACATGTGTTACAGCTCTGCTCTGTTCATTTGAATAATACCTTTAACAACTACCAGAGCCCATCTGTGCATTTAAATGCTGAATGTTTATAAACTGTTTCTATCTTATTATAGGACTCTGTAAGTAGTCACAATTATGTTGTATTTAGCAATGTGTTAGTCTGCCCTGTTTTCGTCCATCTCAGTGTGGTTTGGCTCATCCACAAAACAGGACAGGTCCAGACTGCAACGAACACTCAGGTCTGCAGAGAGAATCATCAGGGCTGACTTTCCCTCTATCCAGGACTTATACAGGCGTAGGATCAGAAAAAAAGGGCAGCTAAAATCTCTGCAGACCCCACACACCCTGGACACAAACTGTTTAGGCTTTTACCATCAGGTCGGCGCTACAGAGCTCTGTCTGCTAAAACCAGCTGCCACAGAGACAGTTTCTTCCCCCAGGCTGTTTCTCTGATGAACACTTGACAGTCAGAGTTCCAGAACAACACCAGGCATACTTGGGCTGATCTCACATTATATTCCATTGTAAAGTGAATTGTGTATATATGTACATTTGAAAAGATATTCTTTATTATTGAGTGCAAAGTGTACTGGAGTCAAATCTTTGTTTGTCTTTACAAACCTGGCAATAAAGCTGATTCTGATTTCCATTGTAGGACTTCTTTATAAGACATTTACCCGGTGTATCATCAAAATGTGCCAATGTGCACATCATACAATCAATATAATGAAAAGAAATCAAACTAAATTGTATCCTTTTATCTCCAACTAGAGGAATTTTATTGAAAAAAAAAATTGGCACTAAAAAACAATTGCAAACAAAAAACAAACAAAAACCATCAATAAAAACTATATAAACAAATGTGCAAGAACAATTAGCAATAAAAACTAAATAACCACACTTGGTGACCACAGGAATTTTTTGCCAGCTGAAATTTTCCTTTGAGCATTCAAATTGGTATTAATCATTATGTTCCAGATGGTGCTTGCACTAAAAAACAGGTTCAACAGGGTCAGTGTTAACCATGATTTTTGTGTTGTCAAGTCTAGGTCCTGAAGGCTGCCTCTGGGTAAATGTAGGAGCTTATGCCTCAATGTCAGGCTCACCTGGAGAGTGCCACTTGTCCTTATTGTCATCACCAAGTCTAGAGGTAGCGTGACTCGCCTACCATGAGAGTTGTTTACCTCTCTTTGTTGGCTTGGATGAGCTGGTCCTTTTTCTTGGGACAGAGGCTACCTTGCATTTCATGGTCCTTGAGGCACTATGTGTCATAGATTTTGCTGCTTTGACCCACATGCAGAACACACTCAGGAGGCAGAAAAAGGTTCAACAGGTTTATTGTGAGAATATGTTTTCTGGAATCTGAAACCAGGAACACATCAACTGTGCGGGAAGGAGGACAGGAGGTTTAGGACAAGTCTGAGATGATTATGAAGATATTGATGGATCTAGTGCTTACAGTTGATGAGAAGCATGAACTGCCACAAGGGAAACGATGTGGGTCTGGGAGTGGAGAGTTAGTCTGATAGTTGTGATCTTGATCCAGAGTTGTCAACTGCTTGTTGGGTGTAAGTGGATTCCAAGAGGGTAATCAGAGCGGCGCAGGATGTGGTCGATGGTGAGCACGGTGGAGGGTGAGCAGGGTTCGCTTACTTGTCCTTGAGGGTGTCCTCGTCAGAGAGGGTGTCTGAATCAGAGAAGGAGGCTTGGAATCAGATGGTGAACTAGAGAAGAATCCAGTACACATGGGCAACCTAAGGAGGAGCTCAAACAACGGTAAGAATCTTCTAGAACAAAGTTTGCAAGGTCTTCAGAGGGCTAGAGTTTTACTAAGTACTGACAGCAGGCTCCTCTTATACTGCTTAGGAGATGAGGCTTGATAGGAAACACCTGTCACAACTCCAGTACCCGTGCTCTGGTGCCATCTGAAGAACAACAAAGGAAGCAGCAGGCAGAAAGGAGACATGCTGAAGACATGCTAAAAATGAAGTTGCATCTGACACTGACTTATTATAAGCTTAGGAACACAGTGGTAACAATGTAATGACACATCATGTTTATTTTGTAACCATGATAGTTTGCACAATAGGCTTCTCACCGTGAAGAAGCCTGCCTGATGGTCCTGCCCCCTCCTGGCTGTAAAAATACACATAATAAATTATTTTCTACTGTACACAAAATAAAATAGAATAACATACAAAAGCAATTACAGATGTAATTCTGTAACAGTAAAGTGGTATTGGTAACGTGTCAGGGATATAACAGTTATATTACAGGCCTTGAACCAGTTCCACAAACAAACCTTGCAGTCCTTTGTTCTAAACTGGGATGGGGGGGTTGTCTCATTAGTCTGTTTTCTGATTACAAGATAATTTATTTCCTACTGTACACATAAAATAACAAACAAAAGCAACAATGTAATGCTATAACAGTAAAGTGGGGGCTAACATAACTGGTTGAATCAATCACAAATAAAAATACTAACTCTCCACACAATAGTAATTACCAACGTGAAAAACAGTAAAGCATTGTTGAAATAGCTGAGATGTAATGTAAAGTTGCTGGAAATAAAAAGTAACACTATAACTTACTAGTGAACCAGGTCCTGAAGAAGAAGTTTCTCATCTTCATCCACTCCATTATCCACGCTGCTGTCCAAAGAATCTTCTACTTCGACCTCACTGCCCTGCAAAATTGTTTTCAAGGCTTCCAAATTGTTCGTTTTACTCTTCTGCGACAATATAATGTTAAAATTCATGGAAAAAACACAAAACAACAAGCAAGCTATGTGCATAGCAGTGTGTAAAGCAAGCTGTGCTTAAAGCGAAAGTTACTACCACTTTCATAACCTCAGTTACGCACAGGAATTACGTGACCGGGAAACGTCATATGAAGGCCCCGCAAAAGTAGGATTCTCTACTTTTCATTGGTACCAAAAAAGACGGGGTGGGGGAAAAAGAATGTGTTTCCTGTAGAATTTTACATGTAGACTGAGATGTGCTTGAAGGACCCCTAAGCATCATATTGTGTGTTTAAAGTGCTGTAAAACCAAAAGTATTTGTGAAAAATAAATTTGTAAAGAGTAATACTATCTGCTGGAATGAAGGTGTATTGCAGTTTTCTTCACAACTTTCCCATATCTCATTAGGCTGATTTAAATAAATGGTCCATTGCCCCTCTAGGCAATAGAAAAAGAATGTATGAGTAGGCCTGGGGCGATAAACTGAAAATTTACCGACACCAAAATTTACGACAGTGACCGACGTCATTTTGCCTCTGTCAGTGTTTTTAAAAAAATGAAGAAAGTAGTTTTTTCGTTTTTAGCTGTGTATGGGTGGGCTATGCTCATGTCCCTTTTAAGATGCTGCGCTACAGTCTGTAGTCACGTGACTCCACCCCAACCAGTCTGTAACAAGAAGTGAAAAAGATGGTGAGGTTGAGAAAATGGAGGAAATGTAAAATATTGAAGCGGCAGTGGAGGTAGAGCTGGTCGAGGAGGAAGAGAAGCAACTCATTCCTCAAATAAATGCATTATCAATCGTTTGGCAACATTTTGGGTACAGCAAGGACAATGTTAAACACAAAAAATGTCAGGTGTAAACTGTTCTAAAAGACTGTGGCGATAAGTCAAGGCAATACAAGGCAAACCACTTCCACTAGCTGCAGCACAACCACCTGGTCCAGTGAGAGGAACTTAAAAAAGCTCAAAGCTGTAATTATCGTCCATTTATCGTTATCAAGGTGACCTGCACAATGTATCATGATTTTGATTTTAGGCCATATCGCCCAGTCCTACGTATGAGATTCTCTGGGATTCCTGTTACCCGAGTAAAACAAATCCTGGGCTTTCAGTGGAAACTGGGCTAGTGTGATCACATCATCTCCAACATGGCTGTCTAAACCTTATACATTTGCTTTCAATTTTGGGTGTAATAAAGTATCAAATTTGGTTCTTCCAAGCAAATTCCCTCCATCTTTGTAAGTAGGTTGTAGAAATTATTGTTTTCCACATGTCATATCATTTGTCTTCTAAAATCACTTCATTAATTTCCTTTTCCCACGCAGCGGGAGTAGAGTAGAATGATTCAATGATTGTATCAAACTTTTATACAAGTTGACAACTTCTTAGATGTAGAACCTACATAGGTCTGTACAAATGTAGTAATAATTGGAATAATTTCCTTCCACTCTAGCTTACTTTGTTTGTTGAAGTAATCCCTCAATTGTAGATTCCTAAATGGGTCCTGGTTCCTAAATTTACCATGATAACTGAACTAGAGACCCTGGAGCCAGCAACAATTATGGAGGCAGGATGAATGTTTAACAGGTTTATTGAAACACTGGTTCACTCAGCGATGCGGCGCAGGAATCTGGTTTCTCCAGGTCGGGGCACTGAGGAAGAGAAGGTGGTGAGTAGGGATGACAGGAGTGGGTGTGATAATAGGCCTGGTTGTAGTGGTTGCTTACTCTTGGGTGAAGGTGTGGGTTGTCCGGAGGAGGTGAGTGATGCCACGGAGACTGAGGCCGACAGGAGAGGTGGATGGTTCTCCTTTGTCCTCCTTTCCATGTTGGAGACTTTTTTTGTGAGTGAGTATTCCTCTTGAGGTGGGAGGTTTCCGTACGCTGGAGGAGGCTCTCGGTGGAGAAAACACATTGAAGTGCTTTAATCAACTGCTGGCTAGGACACAGGACATGTGACAGGAAATCTCAGGGTCTTGTCTGATCACTCTGAGGTAGAGAGCAGAGAAAGGGTAAGCAACAAGATCACAAGAAGCTATAAAACAAGGCAAGCTCTGTAGGTCTGATTACCACTCAGGTGAGTTAACAATCTGACGCCTTCTCCAGGGACTCCGTCAGTATATGAACGCTCCCTTGATGAGCCCGTTGCACCCTGCAGGAGGAAGTGAAAGAGAGAGAGAGAGAGCAGGAACACACCAGCACACCACACAACCCTGTGCTCAGCTCTGTGACATGACAGAGTTGGTACATGTCTTTAATTTCCTGATAACTAATCATTTCCCCTTTTTTTAATTACGCTGAATATAGCTGTCATGCCCCTTTCTGTCCATTGTTTAAATGTGTCATCAGCTGTCCCTGGTACAAATTTATCATCCCATCCAGCACACCTCAGTAGGCCAATTCACATCCCTATTTTGTGTTCTCTGCTGATATTATACCAGGTTATAAACTCCGTGATTGGATCTAGCTCCAGTTTTTTTCCTCAAACACCGAGGAATATTCTTCTCCCCTAATATCAGTTAAATGGGATGTTTATTTCATGATATATCAATACTTTTCCAATGAGTTATACACTGTGGGTTACACCAGTATACTAGACGACTCACATGTACTGCCTTATAATATTCCCTTAGGTTTGAGAGTGCTCTCCCTCCTTTTCTTTAGGTAACTGAAGGGTTAAGTATTGTATTCACAGCCGTTTACCTTGTATAAATCTGGAGATTTGTTTATCCCTCTTGATGAACTGTATTTGGTTTTTCCTCCGCAAGAGATTGAAATAAGTATAGAAGACATGGTAAAATGTAAATTTTTATCACATTAATCCTATCATAAAATCCCAATGGGTATGAGGACCCTCTATCTATGTTATGTTATGTTCCGGTCCATGTCCTCCTAATTGTTTTTATATAGATTTATACATTATTGGTATTTTTTGGTATTTTTATTTCTAAATATTTTATTATGCTGGCTTCCCATTTTATCTTATATTCTCTTGAGTTCTTGAGTTGAAGTGCAATTAAACATAATGACCTTTGTCTTATGCAAATGTAATTTTTAGCCAAAATATTTGTCAAACTGTTCCAATATTCCCATTAAATTGGCAAAGGTGTACACCGGATCCGTTAGGCAAATTAATACATCATCTGCGAACATGCTTATTATATATGTATGTCCACTAATATTTACTCCTAATATTGTTGCGTCCTGTCTGATTGCCAGTGCCAAAGGTTCTAAAATAGCGCAAATAATGTAGAGCTAAGAGAACAACCTCATCTCGTTGCACTTATTAATGCAAATCTCGTACCTTAGGCATGTAATAGATTGCCTTAATACTGTTAATTAATTTCACATTTAAGCTGAGTCCTTCTAATGTTAGATATAGAAAGTCCCAAGTGACCCTGTCAAAAGGTTTTCAGCATCAAGGATTATCAATGTCGATGGTAATTAGTTTTTATGTATTTTATATATAACTTGTAGTGTTCATCCTACTACAAAACCACATTGGTCTTCTTGTTTTAACTCTGATATGAAGGATTTTATACAGTTTATTAAAATTGAATTGTATAATTTATTGTCTATATTTAAGATGGATATCTTAAATACTTGTTTGAAATCAGTTTCCCGCTTAAAAGAGCATTTAGTGCATTCCAAACTATAGCAGGATCTACTTTTCCATAATTGTTTTCCTTTAAATAAATGTTATTGTCCTCCTAATTTGATCTACTACTGCCTTATTGTTTAATATTCCGTTGTTTATTCTCCACATCGTGTCTTTCATTCTTTTGCTTACTTGCACTTTTAAATATATTGCATCATCAGACATATCAGATACACTAACCTACACTAACCACAAAGTATTGACTCAGGGGTGCTGAATACTTTTGCACAATGCCCCTTTCAGTTTTTTATTTGTAAAAAAAAAAGAAATCATGTGTAGTTTTCTTTCCACTTAACAATTGTATACCACTTTGTTGGTCTTTCACATGAAATTCCAATAAAAGATATTTATGTTTGTGGTTGTAATGTGACAATATGTGGAAAAGTTCAAGGGGTATGAGCAGCACACCGCCAAGCCTGCCCAACCGCCTCGCTAATGCCAACAGCCCCAGCCCGCCGGTCCATGAGAGAGAAAAAAATAAAAATAAATTAATATAGTAAACATGCGCCCGCGCCAGCCGGATACCCACACCCGGGCTCACCAATCGCTCCAGGCTGAGCACAACCCGTCAGCCTCCCCAATGCAGGTACAAGATGCACTCTGGCATCCCACCCACCCAACTCCGACCACAGCCCGGCGGTTATGGACTTGGACAAGAGAAAACAGGCCCTCGCGGTGGCGCTGGCGCTCGAAGGGGGAGCCAGAAGGACTGCTTTGGAATTATCAGTGGACGATCTGAATAAAGACAACGGTATGGAAACCTCTCTCATTAAATTGGTCAGGGTATTCTGAAGAGAAGAAAAAGAAGTACAAGATGACCTGGCCTGATGCTGTGTTGCCATTTAAACTCCTGGATATGGCTTGTCTCGAGGAGAAGAATAGGCAGCTTGCTCTCACAGTGTGCACGGATTAAACATTTGCGTCTACAAAGTCTGGATTGAAGCTGATTTTTGGAGGAAAAACCAGCAGAGTAAGCGATAGCAATCAGACTGACCAACTGTCTGGCACAGAGTGGAAAGCGCTAGCCACAGCAAAGTGGAGACTCATTTACAATTCAGGAAATACTGAAAAAGACTGCCCAGTCATTTTTCTAAAGATCATTTGTGACTTTGACACGTGAAAGATACAGCAGGACCAAGCCTGCTTGTAAGGGAAGCATCTCACCATTCTGGTGGGGATGGTGTTATCCACACAGAAGTTTATATAGTTGGTGACACACTCAGTCATGGCATTGATGTCCTCTCCATGTGGCTGGCACAGTGCATCCCAGTCTGTAGCCTCAAAGCAACCTCACAGGGCTTCTTCAGCTTCCTGTGACCATCTTCTCATAGTTATCTTTATTACAGGTTGCCTCTGAACAAAGGGCTTATATTTTGAGCAGAAAAAAACAAGACTGTGATCTGATTTGCCTAGAGGAGGTCTTGCTTTAGAGACGTATGAGTCCTTGTCATTTGCATAAAACAAATCCAAGGTTTGGGTTTCTCTGGTAGAGCAGCTGACAAACTGTTGAAACGTTGGAAGTGTAGTAGAGAGTGAACCGTGGTTAAAATCACCAGATATTGCCACAAACGCATTGGGGGGTTGTGTCTGTAGCTTAGCAACAACTGAGCTGATGGCGTAACATCAGTGTTTGGCCAAAAAGGT
>JAHHUM010001409.1:0-23652 GCA_036173005.1 Crenichthys baileyi | reverse complement strand
TTTGGGTTTCTTAAAACCCCGTACGAGAACAGGCAGATCTGAGAGAATAGTCTTCTGGGAAATTCATTTCATGAACAGCCAGGGGAAAACCAGAGAAACCAGTGAAGCCGCTTAAAGCCGCTGCAGGAAGCGTCCCTGGTCATATAAACCTGAAGTCAGAGTTGGCACTGTAATCTGAGTTTGTAGAAGAATACCATCAAGTTCGATGTTTTCTGAGTCGGTGAAGACGAAGTCCAGGAGAAAAGATGCCAACTCAGCGCGCAGAGAATCAGACGGCAGGTGGACCAGCGTTTGGAGGACAGGCTCGCCGCGGACAGAAGCCGCGCTGTACAGCAGCAGAAGGTCACACAACACCTCAAATGCCTGTTGATGGACGGAAAATCAGACTCCAACACTCGAATATCAGTAGATCAGAATTAATGGTTAATTTAGATTTACATGGTCTGATTTATGTTCACTTGGATCAAAAGTATAATTTACCACAGATTCAGATCGTTCACCACATCCTGGTACATCCCTGGGTTTATTACAAAACACCAGTCTTGTAATAACTGGATTTAAGTATTCTTTTGTAAACCCCAAGATTTAAATTGAGGCATTTTAGTTTCATCACATTCCCAAAACATAATTTTAATACATACACATATTTTAAAGCCTAATTTGTATTTCTGTTTTTGTGGCAGAACTGGGAGCTTTTGCTGCAGCTTATATTTGCGTGTCAACTGTAATGTTACACAACGGCCAAGAGTCGATATTTTTATGGATATTTTGGGTCGTAGTCTTTTTTATATATTTTAAATTCCTACATGGTCTACACAGAGGATGTTGATCATTTAACAAATCTTTTACCTGATCCCTTATCTTGGTCTGGTCCAGACACAAACAAGTCTGACAGATTCTGCAGAACAAGCGGACCTCCTTCTTCAGACGCTTTAAATCAGCCTGGGAGATAAGTGGAGTTATAAAGGTATGAAAACGTAATAAAATAACAGTAAAAACGCGGCTAAAGCCTATTTAAACCCTTTGTCATTGAATCCTCTACCTTACCATCAATTCAACATCATCAATTAGAGATTTATCTATTTTTAAAACCCATAAGATGTGTGATGCTTTAATAAAGTTCTGACTTCAATCGATTTTTGCATAATTGGCCTTCAGGTAAAATATCTGGTGAATTGTTTGATACATCATGGCTCTAGAAACAGCCAAGAACTTCACTAACAGATGATGGAGCGGCTGTGACATGATGGCATCTTGTTAATTGGCTCAAACTAATCCAGATACGGCGACGCCACCAGAATCCAGGCCGTGTTCGAAGGGTAAACATGCTCAACTTTAGTCAGAGACCGTTTGATTCATGATTTTAAAAAGAGAAACAAGCACCTCAGCTGCTTTGATGTTGACTGCATTCACTTTTGCCCACATGAGGTGAAAAGCTGCACACTTCAGAGCCGCCATCATGAGCTGAAATTACACAGAGATTTGAGTTTAAATACAAAAAGAGTTCCTGCAACTCCCTTGGTTGCACCACCACCAAGTAAAAAGTAAACCTTTTCTTGAAAAAAAGTGGTCTCAAATGGAGCACAAAGGCAAAAAACATAGAATCGACTCTATTTCTAGCCAAATTAGATTTTAGGGCACTATAACTATGAAATATATATTATATGTACAACATTTGATCACACTACCCGACTCTGTCATCATTTCCATGAGATAAAACCCCCATCAAACTACATATACAACCATCAAATAAAATGTTGCTATAAACCTCCGTGTCAAAATCCAAGGATTCTATCCTGCTTTTCAGCAACTCAAGACAGGAATCAAACAGCTGCCATCCAGTCGGGTCCTTGGCACTGAAAAACACACAAAGATTAGAGTCAAATGCTTCTCTGTGATGAAAGGCAGAGTCAGTACAAAGCCTATCTATTATATAACCTCACCTGCTCAAGGCAGCAATCCTTTTCAAGGCTGTAGCTGCATTGTATACTCCATCCTCATCTGCTGTACCCTAAGTAATAAAACGCAGCAACTAAAACACTGAAAGAGGATATAGGAGCCAGTCTGCTCTAGTAAATGCTGCTCTTCTTAATGATCTACTTATTTCAAAGCATATAAGTGTGTGTAGGCTCTGGATGTCAATGATTTTTAGCTTTGAAAGCTCCTGGTATGCGGCCTTTCACTGAGTGACCGTCGAACCTCCAGTAGGTCACTTAGGTAGGTGTTGAAGCATTCAGTCAGGTCATCCAACAGCTGACCGAATGCCAGGTGTGCACGGGAGGAGAAGGTGTAGCAGTCTGAGCAGAGAGTGCTGGCCAGTCGGGCGCAGGCCTGCAGCACGGCCGCATCCGTGTGCTTTTTCACGATGCTACAAATCTGGGACAGCAGCAGGCCGAAATGCTGAGAGAAACAGGGGAGACAAAAGGGAAGGATCAAGAAAACGATGCATGCTAAAAACGTTGGGGAGTGGATTTGTATTCAGCCCCTTTTACTGTAATACTTCTTAATAAAAAAGTGCAAAAAAAAAGCTATGTTCAAAAGTTACTGTAAATAGTACTAAGTAATTAGTAAACAGATTGGAGTGGTGTGGAATTGAATCCCTCTTAAATGTTTTTGGGATTGAAGCATCTTTAAAACCAAAGAGAACCTCAGGGAGGTCAGGGATAAAGTTGTGGAGAAGTTTAAAACAGTTTATAAAACAAACGCAGTTCAACCTATCATCTGAAAACAAAAAGAGGATGGCACAAGTGCAGACAAACTAAGACATGGCCATCCACCTAACAGCAGGCCCATTAGAACTCTAGAGGAGCTGCAGAAATGTACAGCTCAGGTGGACAATCTGCTGCTAGGACAGCTTGTGGAAGAGTAGGAAAAAAGTCAGTGGAAGGAAGCCACAAGCTGAGCAGTGAAAACAGCAGACAAGTGGAAGAAGGTGGTCAGGTCACATGAGACCATGAATGAACTACAGAGCAACCCATGAATAAAACCTATGCGAGGCTGAAAAAGGCTGGAGACTGAAGAAGTACAACAACTATAAACACACAGCGACAGGCACAATGGAAGGGTTCAGATTAAAGCATGTTCATCTGTTAAAATGGTCCAGTCAAAGTCCAGACCTAAATCCAACAGAGTCTGTGGCAAGACATGAAAACTGATGATTGATCTCTAATACCTCTTACCTTTTCAAGCCACTGAGTGCTGCTGTACATGTCCAGATCAAAGTAAAGAGGAGCTCTGAGGAGAAGGACCACCTTCTCTGCATCCGCTGAGTACTATAGGTGAATATAAAAACAAGCTTCACAGTAAAAAAAACAAAAAAACAACAGCTCTCAAGTGTCCATAATAATAAAGCATAGTGAATGAGTTGAGCTTTGTACCTTTGAAAGCAGCTGTGGTAGTATAGGGATGAAATGTGTGGTAATGCGAGTCCTGTCTTGCTCCTGAATCTTCTTGTGCTTCAAACTCAGGATCTAATATGTGTCAAGCAGTTCAAAAGGACACAACATTTAACCTGAATATGCTCGAAAGAATGAGTAACAGCAATCCAGAGTGGATCTTCAATTTTACTTAAGCTTTAAAGCTAGATTTTCCTCTCTAACCTCAACTGTCCCATAAAACGGTTACAGCTGAGTGTTCTCGCACCTTCTTGCTCTGAATTCTCCCAACTGGTGGAGTTGCCTCTGCTGCTTGTCGGATGGAGCACACCATAATCTCTAAGAGCGCCCCCTCCTCCTCATACATAAGACCTGGCAACACAAAAGCAGAAAGCCTTAGCAGACAGGACATCGCAGAACAGGTATCTTCATTAGCAACATACAAAAGGATGTAAAATCAAAGTATCAAAGATGGCTGTTAACATTTTCCTCTCACTCCTCACCAGAATCCTGCAGCAGTAAAGCTGTCATGACGTCCCAGTCTCTCAGCTCAGACCCCGCCACAGTCCACAGACTGTCCACCAGGTATGCACCATGCTCATGAAACTGTTGCATGAAACAGTTTAGAAATGTAGTAGCAATGTTTTAAATACTCTTATGTTCAAAGAATGCAAGGTCTCAGTTAGAAAGCAGGTTTGTTGCTGTTCCATCTGCTGCACTTCGCTTAGATTTTATAGGGAGCTCAACTTGGCCTAAATACTGACTTTAATGACAACAAAAAATAAGAAAATTTGGGATCTATGAGGGAAATTAACCTAAGAACAGCAGTTCAGAAGGAGCGAGACAGAAAGAGAAAATGGCTACCTCACTCTGGATGTAGAAGGATATGAGTATCTGCAAAAAGGCTGCGTTGCTGCTGTTATCATCCTCCTGGTTGTTAGCGGTAATCACACGTTTCAGCCTGTCACACATAAATAAACACGGAAATTTCACATAAGAGAATAGAATGGAAGACAGGTCCTTCTTCTATTAAACAATGAACAGGTGGAAAAGATGGACTGTTCTCAGTGCCAATACTGTGGCTGTTCCTAAAAACCCTCCTCAGGGATTAATGCTTCTTCCAACATGGAACATACTTGTTGTAGAGGAAGGCACCGGCTGCAGATGCCAGGCCTCGGTGTGATGTGTAAACCACGGGATACATGTGGCCGCACTCCTCCTCTTTCAAGCCTTCCTCTGTGCTGCTGCAGGTTTCAACACACTCAGTCAGAACAGTCAATTTCTAACAAATAAACCAGGTCAAAAAAATTGTATTTAGAAAACAATTTTTAAACCTTTTTAAAACGACATTGCCTTGCAAAAGCATTTACGCCGTAGGGCCTCAAACCTAAATGTATGTGAATACATTTAGGTTTCTGCATAGAAAACTTACAGGTTTTCTATGTGGAGTGCATTCATTTTAGCCCCCTTTACTCTAATGCCCCTAAATAAAACGTCAGAGAGCCATCTTCAGAGAAACATTAAAAGAAAACAGCCATTGTTGAAAATAAACCACAAAAAGTCTTCTTTGCCCTTTGTCACAAGCCAAGTAGTAAACATGTAGAACAACGTTCTCTGGTCAGCCTGCATGCAAAGCACTGTGGTGGACAACTAACGTAACCCTGAACTCAGCTTCCCCAACATAAGGGTGGAGTCGATAGGAGGATGGATGGAGCTAAATTTAAAGCAATCCTGGAAGCATCTGCTAGAGGCCGAAGAAGATGAGAATGGGTCAAACGTACAGCGATATAGCCACCTGAGTTAGTGGTGTCCAAACCTTCTGAACCACGGGTCAAAATCACCAAGCTGAAAATACTTACCAAGTCATTTTATTGTGAATTATTTTTTTAAAGCCCAGCAATAAACTAAACATGCACTATTTTACTATTAATTTATATGTCCGATAAAAGGATGTCAGACGTTAAAAAAAGAAAAGTGTAAAGTTTCCAAACATTTTGGGTCAAATGTTTTCTAGTTTGTTGGTCTACAGCAGGGTTCTGCAGCCTGTGGGTGGCTCTTTGGACCTTCCACCATGGCTCTTAATAGCTTTGGCTTAAACTGATACAGAATCTTCTAATGTTTGGAAATGCAAGAATAATAAATGCAGGTTTTAGCAGTTTCTCAGATTTCTAATGGAATACATTGAACTTTATCAACCTTTTAGATCTGCTTTCATTGGCATCATTTTCCACAAATATCAACACGCCATAGAAGAACATGTCTCCATCCTGTTTTTGCAGAAGCTTTATGTTTTTCTTCATTTTAAAAGCTAAAAATAGGAATAAAATGCCGGTTCTTTAAAAATAACAAATTTCCTATAGTATATTTTAACCAAATCATTTTATGTTATCCTTTTTCAAAAGGTCACATTTACAGCTTTAAATGAGCTTTATTTGGCTGGAGCGAGGGCCGAATTGGCTCTTTTGTAAAGGAATATAAAGGTCGCAGACCCCTGGTCTGCAAAATGTTTTTAGTCTGTTTTCAAAAACAAAAACAAGAACTTTCTTTCAAAAATCTTGCTGTATTTAGCCAAGATTAACGAATGGGTTTGCCCAAGTTGGTTTTTGAGTAAAAAGTCACTGAAAGCTTGTGGCCTGACTTAAAATGACATTAAAAATTAAAGGAAAATAACACGGCTAATAGAAAAAAAGACTTTGTGTTGTCCCTAACGTTTTCCATTTAAGAAGATATATATGTGCCTTTTAAAGTTTCATCCAAACTGACAACAATGTATACTTATTCTTCACATTCTCCATTAAATACAGATTTCTGGCAGCGTTTGGGTGGCCTATCACCCAAATTCCCAATAAAAATATTAAATATGTGATTACAACACGACAGAAGGAGTATGAATACTTTCGCAAGGTGCTCTATATAAAACAGGCAATGGCTACAATTTACCTGCTTAAAAGGTCTTTATCTTTTCTTATTAGTGAAATGATCTATCAAACATTTTCAAAAATGATTAGAAGTCTTTCTTTGATTGCTAATGTCCCTTATTACATTATATATCCATCATCCTCATGAACGCTGCCTTGTTTGCTGCTACAACAGCTCTGATTGTGCAGGTCCTGGACGAAGACATCCGGTTCTGATAACAGATTCTTTAGTTGTTGTGCATGATGGAGTGGGAGTGGGCTGTCCCCAGGGGCTTTGGCTTTCCTCCAGCAGATATCATCAGATGCAAAAACAAAATCAATATTTAAAGCACAACATTCCTTCGTAACAAGTCGATTGCTGTCACATGTTTTACTTGTGACAAATTTCCCGACTGATCCTTGAAGATCAGAATTAAAGCTCTAAACAATTTCAATTAAGGAAGATTAGATATTCTGCATTTTCTTTAATGTACTAAAAATATTCCTGCACTGCTTCAACAAAGAAACCATCAGCGACAGAGAAAGCCCTCACAGTTGGATCATGAGCAACAGATTGACCACTTCCACTGCCACGTCTGGGTCTTTGTCCAGCACCATGCTGAGAATCCTCTCCTGAACACACAAACAAACAGAAATTCAGTTATGCACTGCTATACACACACAGTAAGGTACAACTGCGCCAGCAGCCAAACAAACTGATAAATAATATGCAAAAATGCACCGCCTCACACACACACACACACACTTTTACTCGCTGATTAGGATGTAAGCCACGGCACAAAAAAGACCATTTATCTGCAGCAGCACATGTGGCTTAAGAGGGCTTTCATGTGTTTGAGAAGGGCTTATTAACTATCAGTAATTGGCGGCAATTAACAGAACCAGGCACACACCCAGACAAAGAATGGGACCATACCAACAAACAGAAGTGGTGCAAAGACAAAAAAAAAAAAATGAATAGGCATTAAAATACAACGTGGAGGCACAAAAAAATGGGTGGAGAAACACAGTCAGGCAACAAAGTAGAAGCAAAACAAAAAGAGCTAACAATAGATGGGAGACAGATGTTGAGAAAAGAAGCCAGATAGAAAACACTGAGGCAGACTGGGGAAAAACAGAGGGAGAAAACAGGCATTTAATGAGGCGTGAGTCCAATCCAGAGAGATGCCTCACTTTAAATCTGCTGGTGAAAAGCTCCAGGCGGCCAATGAACTCCTTCTCCTGGTACAGACCCTGCAGGGCACGCACACACTGCAGACGCACTGGACTTTGCTGCGGGAAAACAGAGTACAGTAACGTGTTTTTTTGCAGCATGTACAAACACTCCCTGAAGCCTGAGTCTGTTCTGAGTGGATGTTTCCCCTGGTGTACAACATTCCTATAAAATGGACTACAAAAAGAAAACCTGATGGATAGATGAAACATTGCCAAAGAAAACCCCAAGGACATTTGAATGTGTGAATAGGGATTACTTTTCTGCAGATATTCTGCAGCAACATTCTCTATGTGAGATGCAGTCAAAAGTTGTACACATTTTTTTTATTTCTTTTACTTTTTGCTCTGCAGAGAGCTCCAGACAGACATTCTCAATACCCGTTATCTAAAATGCTTCTGGAGCAAAGAGAAAACCTTGTTCCAGAAAAGACTGACAGCCTCCCCCGTTGGTGTTTACCTTGTCATGTAAGGTCCATCCCAAATATTTCAAGCATCCATCATTGAGGAAGTTCTCAGGGTCCGTTTTCAACCAAACTCCCAACTCCTCAATACAGGTCACTCGAATGTCTGGCAGCCGGTCACGGTAGCGGTGCACAAAGACGCCACGGAAGGTGGCGTTGATCATGAAGGAGAGCTCCTCTCTGTTCTCCTGCAGCTACATCAAACGCATAAAACACCATTGATATAAAGACAGATAGAGACACGAGTTATAGAGGACTGCAAGACTCCCAGGTTTATCCAGCTGTAAACATTTCATGTTGCTCATGGCACTTTTAGCTGTAAAAACACTGTTTAAGTCTAAGGACCAAACACTATGGATCCCGCTAACATTATCCAAGGGGGCCCAACAGGACTGCCCGTCCCCTCAAGAAAATCACATCATGTAAACGATTAAACGTCTGTATGTGTTTACATAATACGATATGCCGTGGCTGGATTTTGTTTATATTGAGAGAGCGGAGCGGAAAAGAGAAATCCCGTGGTGGTTTGTGACCTTGTATGGAAGCTCGTATGGGCCAAACCTCTAATTTACCTGGCGCTTTAGAAAAACAACCAGGCTGGGTTGTAATTTGTTGACATGACTGTAGGGAAGCATTTAGGTTAAAGAATTTTCTAAACAGATTTGAATCGGCTTGTGTAACTTTTCAAGCTTCTGTGAAGCACAACAGAAACCCCGGGTACTCAGGTAAAGTGCATCTTTCTAGATAGAAGCTGGGTTCATGAAGCTAAAGGAAAAGGAGGGATAAACTGACACGTCTTTGCAAAGACAAAGAACAATGATATCACAGCCTCTTTGCTTTGGCTGATCATTATTAATTTTAAAAACCTTTTGTGTTTGTGTGCCTGCATGCTTTACCTCTCTGATGGAGGCCTTCAGCTCCTGCAGCCTGTCAGAGGCTTGCTCATGTGGTCTCTTGCTGCTCTCTATGTCGCATTGGCGCTGGGTGGTCTGCAGCTGACCTGATACTGCCACCGCCAGGTCCACCAACCCTGTCATCAGCTTCGTGGCTAAAACACGATAAAAGTCTGACACAACTACATCTTTGAACGGTATTCATACACCTTGAACTTTTTCACATCTTGACAACCATAACGTTTACTTTATTGGATTTATTTTTATTTTTATGTGATGCACCAACACAGAGGAGTCTGTGAAGTGAAAGAAAACACAGCATGATTTTTTCTTTTAACTAAAAATCTGAAAGATGTGATTTAGTATTCAGCCCCACTGACTCAGAGCTTTTAGGACCAACCTTTTACTGCAATTACAGCTGCAAGTCTTTAGTGATATGCCTCTATTTCAATGGCTCTTACCCTGCTTAATGTTATTCTCATTTTATTGTTGTTTAATTTATGACTTATTTTTTTATGTTGTCATTATTTTGCCTTTTGTTCTCTTGATTTCTCGCTCTGGGAACCAACACAGATTTGTTGTAATGCTGGTAAAAGTGTGCAATGACAAAAAAACTAGAGTCTTACCAGGTTTGTTCATCTTCAATTTTTTGCATATTGTGGGTAATAAAACAGCTCAAGCTCAGTCAGACTGGATTTAGAGCTGAAACTATTATATGGGAGCTTTGGCTACTGTTATCTGCTGGAAGGTGAATCTCTGCTCCAGACTAGTCTTTCACAGCTTTCGCCCTCTGTTTCGCTCCATCTATTGTTCCATCAAATCTAATCTGTTATTCCTGTCCTGCTCAAAACAAAAATTAATTCATCATCCCACAGCATCATGCTGCCGCCACCATGTTTAATGGTGGGGATAGTGTGTCAAAGGTGATATGCAGTGTTCATTTTGCATTTCTAGTGTTTTGCACATAGATCAAAATGTTTTCTTTTGGCTGATCTGACCAGAGCTTGTGGCAAACTTTCAACAGAACTTATTTTTCCTCCAACAGTGGCTATAAAGACCAGATCTGTAGAGTGAGTATTAGTTGGCCTGTCAGCCGATTCTCCCACTTAAGGTATAAACCTCTCCAGTTCCCCCATGGGCCTCCTGGCTGCTTCTATAGTGCTCAACGTTGCTCAGCCTAGAGGTTTAGACAGACGACCATGCCTTTGCAGTTGTTCCATATTCTTTCCATTTTCAAATGACGGCTTGACCAGTGATCAATGAGATGTTACAAAGCTTGGATTACTGTTATATAACCTAGACCTGCGTTCACCTGTTCCACAACTTCATCCCTGAACTGTCTGCTGCGCTCCTTTGGTCTTTATGATGCTGTTTGGTCATTAATGTTCTCTGAGGCCTTCATCGAACAGGTGCATATATACTGAGAATAAACTGGTCACAGGTAGACTCCATTTAATAATTGTTAGATTTCTGAAGGCTGCTTAAGTTGCACTGGATTTTATTAAGGGGTATCAAACTAAAAGGGACTTTATACATATGAGCCAAATCAAGTACCATTTCCCTTAGTACTATAACGTGCTACTTTATTTTTAATTTATCACATAAAAGATTCAACTTTGTGGTTGCAACATGGCAAATTGTGAGAAAGATATGAATACTTTTTCAAGGCAAATGTGTAAGAATTAGGAAATGTACCACTTTGTGCGGCAGCTACGATGTTCTGACATGCTTACCCAGTAAGGTACTGGTGTGTCTGAAGGCTCTGACCTGGGAGTCCGACAGGCCGGTGAGCAGAGCCAGCAGGGTGTGGAAGAGAAATTCGTCGTAAACAAAACTATTGCGACATGAGCGCACCAGGACCCGAACAAACTCACACAGACCGGCTTTGAAACGCTTCAGCTGAGGACCAGGGGTGCTCAGAGGGTAGTTCACAGAATCCTGACCAAAAAATAAGTAAAATACAGACAACAAAAATGTCATTAATATTCTGTAATATGTTTTGTATAGTAATATGAAGCCTGTGGTTTAGTCTGCTAATGACAAAAGCAGTGATGATTAACTAATTAATGTGTTAATGAATCACCATTAGATTGTAATTAGCCTTTTTAGTCAAGCTGTGCGCCATCTTTCAGATCAGGATCTCATGGAACAGAAGAGATTACTAGACTTTGGAAACTAATTCCAGGGTTAATCAAACTGAGACGGAAGAAAAACATTGATTTGCAGAGATGCAAAAAAACATGTTTACTGTTGACATTTTTCCAAAACTAGATTATAAGTAAGCTTTTGTTTCCCTTCTTACCTCATTGAACTCCTTTGTTAGTTTGCTGATAATATCAGCGTTCTCCATGCTTTCAAACATATCTCTGCTCACAACACCTAAGCAAAAAGATCCACATTAAAATCTCAATAAAGTACAGGACTAAAAACATAATTTAGGACATATGGTATCTTCGCATTTTCATTTTTCCTTTGCTTAAATGTAATGCTGTCAACAGCACAGAGATCAATACTACAGATGACAGCCTGAGCGGCTTCCCGTTTAACCTCTGACCTTTACATCCGCAGCACTGAACAATGAAGTTAATGAGCACCAGCAAGCCTGCTTCTCGGCTCTGCTTGTAGCTGCACAACCACTCCTCCACCACCGTCTAAGATCGACAGGGAGACAGCAGTCAATGAGGAAACCGCACACAGATCAGAGATCAGATAGAAATAAAATGGACAGCATGGATTTCAGATTCACTCCTTTCCTTTTGTTATGTGATTATTCCTCCTTTTCTTTACCCAACACCAACTGAAAATAGGACAACAATACTTGGGATGGACAGTCTTGTCAATCATTGACTCTGTGGCCCAATGAGAGTCATCGTCCCTCTTTGCGTATTAAAAGGCAATACTTTAAGACCACATGTGTCAGCCACACAATCACCTCCCTTTTTCACTTTTAACGACATATGCCTCCGTCAGCACCCCTCTCCCTTCATGTTTTAATCTGTATCGTGTGTGCTTTTTGCCTGCTTATAACATTGTGCTCACCACCATGGCACTTTTTCCAGAGCACACAGCATCATAGATATCCTTCGCACTGATCCCCTGGATCTCCTCGGTCACGCTTTTCATACGCCTAAAGGAGATCCTTCTGGATACCCCCTGGGAGGGAGATTGCTGCAGCTGGGAGGGGTCAGGAGGGCTCGGGATGGGGCTGCTACTGGGGCTGGATGTCACCCTCAATGCAGCATTACGCCTGGGTCTCTTTGGTGGCTTGACATGAAAGAGAATTATTTAAGAGTATGTTGTGGACTCGTAGTAACTGTGAACGAAGACTAGGTCCTATTCTAGGCATTTCTAACAAAAACCTCCACAATTTTGACCTTATACAACAACGAAAAATGATAACTCCATTGGATAAATTGAAAATAACAAAACTGGAACATAACCTACAAATCCTACACAATTATTCAATGTAAAACGTTTTCCCCGTTTTAAAGTTTCATAGCTCTTTGTCCTTTTTTGCCTTTTCTAAAAGGTATAAAAAGTAAAAAAAAAAAAAAAAACTTCATTGAATTTAGGGCAGATGTATTTTTAGTAGACAAGGCTTAAATACAGAACCTGCAAAAACCCCAGAGTGTCAGAAAGGAAAGAGTTGGATGGATAGAAAGACAAGTGCATGGACAAATGGATGGTCAAATAGACTGACAGTGGATGGATGGATGGACAGAAAAATTAATTAGAAATATTTTTCCATATTTTACTTTTACAGACTTATCCAGTGCTGGAAAATAATCAAAATAATATGACCTTTTAAACCCTTGCAATCGCAAATCAAATTTACCTGGGGCCCAGTTCCTAGCTGTTTACTTCGCTTTGTGGCTTTTGTCTGAGCATCAGAGATACTAACAGAGTCTGAGGAAAGATCCAGGTCCTCAAGACTGGCGACAAAAAAAGACAGAATAAAGACAAATCTCAACAAGAATGAAAAAAATACTATTACTTAAGAATTATGTAAGCAAAAAACTAAGCAAGGTCTATAAAGGTATTTATAGGTATCTAACTTTATGGTGACTATTCAAAGTTAACCAGTTAAGTGCTGATTTGAAACATGGGCTTGGTTGATTTTACCTGTCAATAACTGAGCTTCCAGTTTCCATTTTAGCTGAAAGAGAACACCACGGATAATTGTGTTACGATTATAAATGACTAGATACCTTATTTATTCATACTTACTAAAATGGAAACTGATGAGTCGACAAGAACAAAACTAGTACATCTTTTGCATAAAAAGTAAACGACTTACAAGGACTGTATAAACTTTCAAGTTAACTCACTTACCACTTACGTCTTTATACATACAAAAATAAATACGATATGATACAACCACAGAAAATCCAACTGAATTACGGGGCAAATGTGTCGTTAGCCGACATGAGCGTCGATAAATGACCCTTTGAAAATATATAAAACACCAAACTACTAATTGCTACACATACAACTACTAAAAAATCCCAAGTACACACGACGTAAAAATATTAATAACCTAGAAAGAAAATACTTTAGCTAAGCTGTACCTTAGTCTTGGCTAACTTTTTTCTTGTTGCTACAGTAAAGGTAGTTAACTACCCGCGAACAAATCCTCACTGCGGATTGGCCAACGTTTTCTCATTCTGGAAGCCTGATTGGTTATTTAACTCAATGTATGAAAACCATATGCAACTTAGTAGATTGTACCCTTGCATTCATTATAAAGGGCTTTCTGTTTAATAATTCAGGTTGTGTTTTTCTGCGTAGTTTTTTAACACCCTCAGGGAGGTCTAGTGTTCAGTAGCTCCTTCTCTCATATTTAGGCTCTCCTCTCTCTCATCTTCCATTGTTATATGGGCTAATATAGGCGTCAAAGAAGCAGGCTAAAGAGCGGCTTCCTGTTTACATTTCAAAATAAATCGCCCGTATTTCAGGTTAACTGTTACTGAAATGAACGCGCCAATATGAAATCAATTCTAAATATGGCGTCTGTTGTTGATTTTCTGCATAGTAATGCTACATCCCATACAATAAATGGCAATACTGCATATCTAAATCTGCAGAAATAAATACTGTATCCTGTTAAACAATAGTCTACAATTTGCTTTATCTTTACACTGTGCTTGCACAAATTATCTACAGTGCCTTGCAACAGTATGCACACTTTATGCTATGAACTTTCACATTTTGTCACTCTCAACACTGTCAACAGTGTATTTTATTGGGATTTAATGTTACACACCTCTACAAGCAGCTCATAACAGTGAAGTGGAAGGAGAACGACACATGCCTTTCAAAATCAAAATCTGAAAAATCTGGTTAGCATTGCTATCATCCCTCTTTACTCTGATACTCCTGCAGTCAAGAAGTAAATTGATATCTCAGTCAATACAGTATTAACGCATCTGTTCTGTGATGGCCTCAGAGGTTTTATATGGAGTACTGACAAACATACAAGGTCGATGAGGATAAAGCTGTGGAGAGGTTTACATTTTTTTACAAAACAATATCCCAAGCTTCCAACATCTTAAAGAGCATGGCTCAACTCGTCCTTTGAAATTTGAAAGAGTATGGCAAAACTGCAAGTTTACCAAGTCATTGCCGTCCACCTAAACCCACATGTTGGGCAAGGAGCACATTAAACCTAGAAGCAGCCGTAAGGTTCATGGTATCTCTGGAGGAGCTGCAGAGATCCATGCCTCAGGTGGAAGAGCCTGTCAACATGAACATTTAGTAATTATATACTCCATAAGTCCTACCTGTATAGAAGTATGACTAGGAAAAAGCCCATAGAGCTTGTGTTTGCAACGACATGTTGAAGAAGAAACTCTGATCAGCTGAGACTAAAATTTAACCATTTGGCCTTGGTGCATAACAGCTATACAGGTATGCCTAAAAAATTGTGTTCACTATTTTTCGTCACTTATTTCACAAAGTGAAACTATATTATATTTAATAGATCCATCAGAGCCTTTATTTGTTGTCATTTTGATGATCATGGCTTATAGCTAATGAAAACCCAAAATTCATTGTCTCAGAAATATTGAATATTGCATAGGATTAATAAGAAAATAATATTTTAAACAGGAATGTCCTCCTTCTGAAAAGTATGTTAATTTCTATGCATTCAATACTTGATTGGTCCACCTTTTGCATAAATTACTGCAACAGTGCGTCGTGGCATGGAGGCGATCAGCCTGTGCACTGCTGATGTATAATGGAAGCCCTGGTTGTCTCTCATTTTCCCCTTAAAATAGATCAGGTCAGAACAGTTTGTTGGTGAATTAAGAACAACATAATGGTCAATGATGCCACCTTGAATATTTTGACAGTGTGGAGGGGGGGCAAGTCCTGAGGGAAAAGGAAATCAACATCTCCTTAAAGCTTGTCAGCATAAGAAGACATCAAGTTGTCTAAAGTTTTCTGGTAGGTGGCTGTTGTGGCTGTCTGGTTGGCTGTGGACTTCAGAAAATACAGTTGACCAACAACAGCAGATGACATGGCACCCAAAATCATCACTGACCGAAACTTCCCACTGGATTGCAAGCAATGTGGATTCTGTGCTTTTCTATTCTTCCTTCAGAGTCTGGGACCCTGATTTACAAATGAAATGCAAACTTTACTTTCATCTGAAAAGAGGACTTTGGACCTCTGAGCAACAGACCAGCTCTTTTTCTCTATAGTCCAGACAACACACTTGTAGCCCTTGGACTGATCTGTGTGTAGTGGCTCTTGATAGGCTGTCCACCCCTAATGAAGCTCTCCCAAATAATTTTATAGATTTTGTTTGATAATCCATTACAAAACATTTATAGATTAAATGTGTTTTTAATTAGTGTAATATTCATAATTTTTGAGAGACTGAATTTTGTTTTTTCATTATCTGTAAGCCATAATAAAGTAAAAAACCTTGGTGTTACTTTTGACCAGGACATGTCATTTAAATCCCATATTAAACAGGTTTCTAGGATTTCCTTCTTTCACCTCCGGAACATTGCCAAAATTAGAAATATCCTATCCAGGAGTGAAGCTGAAAAACTAGTCCATGCATTTGTTACTTCAAGGCTGGACTATTATAATTCTTTACCATCAGGATGTCCACAAAATGCAGTTAAAAGCCTTCAGCTGATTCAAAATGCTGCAGCAAGAGTTCTGATGAAAATTAAAAAGAGAGATCATATTTCTCCTATTTTAGCTTCCCTTCATTGGCTCCCTGTTAAATCCAGAATAGAATTTAACATTCTCCTCCTCACATATAAAGCCCTTAATGATTTAGCTCCATCATACATCAGAGATCTGATTGTTCCATACGTTCCTAACAGAGCACTTCGTTCTCAGACTGCAGGTTTACTGGTGGTTCCTAGAGTCTCTAGAAGTAGAATGGGAGGCAGATCCTTTAGTTATCAGGCTCCTCTCCTGTGGAACCAGCTCCCAGTTTTAGTCCGTGAGGCGGACACCCTGTCTACTTTTAAGGCTAGGCTTAAAACTTTCCTTTTTGATAAAGCTTATAGTTAGACTGGCTTAGGTTATCCTGAGCTATCTCTGTAGTTATGCTGCTATAGGCTTAGACTGCTGGAGGACATAATGACCACTTTCACTCTCTCTGCTACATTCTCACACTACTCTCCAATTTTGCATTATTTGCTGTTATTTCAGTTTTTAACTTTATGTTCTCTCTCTTTTCTCTTCCTAGAAGCTACACCTGGCCTGACTCTGTGTCTACCTGTGACACCTTTCTGGAGGGGGCATCTTCCGAGCTTCTGCTGGCAACAACTTAATGCTCACCTTCTACAGATGATCCACATGGCCCTGTCTTTCAGTGTTTAACCCTTTCTCTCTCCTAGATATAGCAATTGACTGAGCTTTTACTGTAACTAATTATATGTGCTCTCTTCAGACTCTAACCTTGAAAACTGGCTCAAAGTTTATCTGTTCTTTCTTTCTAGATGAAACAACTAAAGGAGCTACATCCACTAACATTTACCTTTTCCTTCCCATAGAAAGGATTCCTGAATCAGTGCTTCTTTGGTCTCTTTGTGTCTCTGCTCTGTTCTCTCAAACTCCCAGTCGGTCGTGGCAGATGGCCGCTCACACTGAGCCTGGTTCTGCTGGAGGTTTCTTCCTGTTAAAAGGGAGTTTTTCCTCTCCACTGTCGCTACATGCATGCTCAGTATGAGGGATTGCTGCAAAGTCAACGCCAGTGACTGTCAACTGTCTCTACATGCTCATCCGGGAGGAGGGAATGCTGCAAATCTCTGACTCGATGCAATCTGCTGGGTTTCCTTAGATAGAAAAACTTTTGATCCAATTTGAATAAATAACTAGCTCTGACTGCACTGTTCAATGGTTAAGATTAATTGGAATGTATGTACCTGACTTTTGTGAAGTGCCTTGAGACAACATGTGTTGTGAATTGGCGCTATATAAATAAACTGAATTGAATTGAATAATCATCAAAATTACGTTCAAGAAATAAGGATTTGAAATATTTCCCTCTATGTGTAATGAATCTGTATAACGAGTGAGTTTTGCTTACTAAAATTAATCACAAAAAATACTGAATTTTTTCATGATGTTCTAATTTTTTTTAGATGTACAATTTAGATGTACCTTTTCTGCAGCAGGAACAGGGAAGATGAATGAAGCCAAACACAAAGCAATCCTGAAAGAAAACCACTAAGAGTCAAACACTCATTTGACCCTGAGGAGGCGGTTCACCTTCAAGCAGGACGACTACCTGTAAACATACAGCCAGAGCTACAGTGTAATGGTTTAGATCAAACCACAATCATGTTTTAAATTAGCCCTCCAATGTCTAAGGACAAATCCAAGTGAGAATTTGTGGAAAGACCTGAAATTTTAGACATACAAAGCTGTATTTAACATACCCCCAGTTTTTGCAGGTTTCTCTACAATGTACTGACTTATGGAAAGGTTGTATTCAAATGTATACCACAGCTTTCATCTCTCCATCTGGGACAAAAATGAAAACTATGCACCATTTCCTTCCCACCTCACCAGTATGCTCTATTTTGTGTTGGTCTATCACATAAAATATCAATCAAAGCCACGGATGTTTGTGGCAAAACGTGAGTTCAAGGAGGTTTTAATCCTTTTTTTTCCATCTCAGACAGCAGGCTCTTTAAGAATTAAAGCCATCTCTGAGTTTATTTTGAAGGGAATTCCTCTTCCGGTATCACCATGGTTAAATCTTCTGGGTTTGACATCATCGGTGCGTCAGGCGATGGTTAACAGGGCAAGGAGTTCCTCATTCATTCCTTCTGTGTTTACGCGCAGCAGCGGGTATCCCAGGAAGGAAAAAATAAAGGGGGACACCATGGAAACACAAGTGATCGAGACCGGATGTTGATCAGGAGCACCATGACTGCTTTATAAGACTAATGATTTTGGATCTTGTTACTCTTTTGTACTTTTGTGTACACCTATCCGGGTCGGTCATTTATCCCCTGCTCCAGGGCTGCTTCTGGGCTTATATAAACCCACCCACCCACCCATCCACTGGGGTTTGCTTCTTTTTATTCGGAGTCCCGCGATGAAGATGGACACCCGGCTGCTGGTTTGGCTGTGCACCGTCGCTGCCCTGTCGGGGAACCGGAGCCCCGCCGGTGCTGCGGGGAGAAGCTGCGCTGACACCCGGCAGGTGTACTCAGAGAAGGGGTACAGCACCAGCACCGCTCCTGTGACTCAGATCTCCGGTAAGACACCAGTCCCTCTGCTGTGCCTCATCGAATAAGGCTGCAGCTTAGTCTGTAATTTGCCTTAGAATACATGCATATGAAATTGTACACATGGAAATAAGATATGACATTACTAAGCCACACAATTGACCCAATAAAGTTAAAATCAATGGGAGGAAGGATGTTTTAGCTCAAAACTCACAGGGAAAAAAAGCATCAGAACACCACGATTAGTTTTCCTGAGAGAGATAAAGCAATGCTGTTTAAAACAAATTACACCCGCCCCCTCCTCCCATTTGCGCGGTTTAAATAGGATGATTAAGGGGATGAGCAAATTGCCAACACCAGTGCAACAAAGAACCTCACCCCTAATTAGTCTTTGCACTGGCCCACTGCTAAATCCGAGCATGCAGGCTGCCCATATAGGCTCCGTTCACTGGTGTTAATCAGCATGAAATGATGATACAGGTTTGATGTGGATTACAAGCATTTACATTTGGAGACTATTTCAAGTTTTGGCAAAGGGATATTAGGAAGTATTTTTTTAAATAAAAAATAAAAAAGTGCTGAAAAAAATGCTTTATGCATAGATGCATGGCTCTGTTTTTTTTTTATACATTCATGCATGTAAACCACTGCTTGGCTATACTCCCACACAGACTTTAATGAGCTTTTATAATTAATTGTGGGTAAAAATGTTTGCTTGCAGGGCATTTATTTCATGGCAAATCAACTCTGTGTGAGGCAACTGCCGAATTGATTGATTTTTGTGTGTTTGGCTATCACCGCCTGTGTCTTTGCTGGCTGTCCCGTGGGCCAGGGGAGCAGATGGCCAGGAGAGAGAGGGAGAGGGATGAAGGGAGGCAGTTTAGAAATGGAAATACAGGGATGAGAATGGGCTGGTAGTGAGACACACAGAGAACAAAAGAGAAAGAGAGGATCCTGAGGCAGGGAGGAGTTGGGAAAGACACTTTCCAATGTATTAACAACCGAATATTCATGCAAGGTGTATTTATACTGCAGAAACAAAGATTTAAACCTGCTCCAGTCCTTGAGCATGATGTGTTTTCCCCACCTCCTCCTGGTTGGCTCTTGTTTTCAGGTTATTACTTAAAGAAAGATGACCCGGGCCTCAGCTGACAAAGAAAGGAAAATTTAATTTGAATAATTCATGCAGATAAATTGCAATTTCCTTCTACGGTGTTATCTTTAATTAGATTTTCCTAATAAAAGAACCCATGAATGGCAAGTAGAATTGAGTTTTTCCCAAAAAGTGGCCCACTGAAACCAGCAAGGTCATTATAATCTAGTTGTAATCATAGGTGGAAAGCAGGAAGATATAATTTTCTATTTGACCAATCTTGTTTCTTTAAACAAAAGTGCATCAGCCCTATAACCTTGTCGTCCATTCTGGTGTTTTTGGTGTAGGTGAGCACCTGCGACTCTGTCCTCAGGATTATACCTGCTGCTCCAGTCAGATGGAGGAGACTCTGTCCCTGCAGAGCGAGAGGGACTTCTTGAAAGCCATCGAAGACAACAGCCAGTTCCTCCTGACCACCTTCACCCAGAGACACCGCCGGTTTGATGGTGATAATATAATATAATATATTCAGAAAAAGCTGGGTTTCTAAGGGCATCCCAACTGTTTTTGTGAAGTATATTTTAAAGCAAAGATTTTTTAGGGGCTTGTTTGGAAACAAAGAGTTAGGAGCTGCACTCAGAAATGTAAATATTTTCTCATTTAATATATATTTGTAATGCCACAATAATGTCTACTTTGAAGTGGTCTAATATATTCAATTCTGTAGAACTGTTAATTATTGTTTAGCAATAAGCATAAAATAGTAAATTAACATATTATTTCCATATAAAATGTTTAACATACCATTACATTACCAATACCAATGTTTTTTATTTAACATAATTTTCAAAAGCAAAAAAATGCTCAAAAAAAATGGCATAATATTTCTCTGTTTAAGATACATTATCATAAAACAAAACCCACTGTTGAATACATCAGACAGTTACAGTATCACCTTATAAAAACATTTTTAAATACTTTCCGATGTTTGTACTCAAACTAATCATTTGTATACTTACACTTATTTAATGGTGACTATACTTAAGGTCTAGAATTTCAAAACTATTATATGATACAGTACATTTTTCCTTAACATGTTGGCAATATATTATCAGAAAATCTAAATACTTTTACATTCTTTAGAGATGCACAGGTCAGATCTGGCCAGAGATCGCACAAAGCCAATATCCCTCGATCGGCTCTGATCAGTGATCAGCAGATCAAATGCTGATTCCCCCCCCCCCCCCCCCCCCGTATTTATTAAATTTATCAAATGCATTAAATCTTAAGAGATCCCAACACACCCAGTACATTTTTTTCTTATTTCTTTTAGTTATTACAAGAAAAAGGAGGTGAGACATAAAGGTGAACCGGACGTCAGTATCTGATAAGTGCATCTCTAATATTTGTGCTCCTAATATAGCATAAAAATAGTGTATGCTGACATTTGCAGCAGGTCTTAAAACACATATGACATATACAGGGGTTGGACAATGAAACTGAAACACCTGTCATTTTAGTGTGGGAGGTTTCATGGCTAAATTGGGCCAGCCTGGTAGCCAGTCTTCATTGATTGCACATTGCACCAGTAAGAGCAGAGTGTGAAGGTTCAATTAGCAGGGTAAGAGCACAGGGTAAGGAGCGCAAATCTTGGGCTGTGGACAATGTGAAACATGTATTGTTCTCCGATGAGTCCACCTTTACTGTTCTCCCCACATACGGGAGAGTTATGGTGTGGAGAAGCCCCAAAGAAGCGTACTACCCAGACTGTTGCATGCCCAGAGTGAAGCATGGGGGTGGATCAGTGATGGTTTGGGCTGCCATATCATGGCATTCCTTTGGCCCAAAACTTTTTTCCAGATGGGCCGTGTCACTGCCAAGGGCTACCGGAAAACCATTCTTAGGACCATGTGAATCCAATGGTTCAAACATTGTATCCTGAGGGGTGCCGGGGGTATTAGGATGACAAAAGCACCAATACACACAGCAAGACTGGTGAAAAATTGGTTTTTTATCATGAAAGTGAAGTTGAAATCTCCCCTGGCCTGCACCGTCACCAAAATCTAAATATTATTGAGCCACTTTTTTGGGTGTTTTTGGAGGAGCGAGTTAGGAAACGTTTTCCTCCACCAGTATCACGTAGTGACCTGGCCACTATCCTGCAAGAAGAATGGCTTTTAAATCCCTCTGACCACTGTGCAGGACTTGTATATGTCATTCCCCAAGACGAATTGACGCTGTATTGGCTGCAAAAGGAGGCCCCCACAATACTAATAAATGATGGTGGTCTAAAACCAGGTTTTTCAGTTTCATTGTCCAACCCCCGGATGTACATGCAGAAATCAGCAAGGGAACTGACTATGTGTCAGCTTCTATTCAATTCAGTTTATTTATATAGCGCCAAATTCAAACACGTCGTCTCAAGGCACTTCACAAAAAATCAGGTACATACATTCCAATTAAAACTTAAACATTGAAAAAGTGCGCCCGGATTCTGTTATTTATTCAAATTGGATAAAATTTTTTCTATCTAAGGAAACCCAGCAGATTGCATCCAGTCAGGGACTTGCAGCATTCCCTCCTCCCGGATGAGCATGTAGAGCCAGTGGACAGTCACTGGGTTTTTGATTTTGCAGCAATCCCCTCATACTGAGCCTGCCATGTAGCGACAGTGGAGAGGAAAAACCCCCTTTTAACAGGAAGAAACCTCCACAAAACCAGGCTCAGTGTGGGGGGGCCATCTGCCAACAAACCGACTGGGGGTTAGAGAGAAACAAAAGCAGAACAAAGAGACCAAAGAAGCACTAAACCCCGGAGTACTTTTTCCATTGAAGGGGAAAAGTAAATGTTTAATGGATGTAGCTCCTGGGTCGTTCACCTAGAAAGAAAGAACATATAAACTGAACCCAGTTTTCAAGTTTTAGAGTCTGAAGAGAGCACATAGAGTTAGTTACAGTAAAAAGGTCAGTCTTTCAAATGTCTAGGGGAGAGAAAGGGTTTAAAACCAAAAAGACAGGGCCATGTGGATCATCGGTAGAGGGTGAGCATTAAGCTGTTGCCAGCAGAAGCTTGGAGGATTCCGCTCTCCAGAAAGGTTTTACAGGTAGACACAGAGTCGGGCCCAGGTGTAGCTTCTAGGAAGAGAAAAAAAAGAGAAAAAAGTTAAAAGCTGAAATAACAGCAAATAATAAAAAATTGGAAGTGTGAGAAAGTAGCGAAGAGGGTGAAAGTGGTTCATTATGTCCTCCAGCAGCCTAAAAGCCTATAGCAGCAAAACTACAGCGATAGCTCAGGATAACCTAAGCCACTCTAAAACTATAAGCCTTTATAAAAAAGGGGAAAGTTTTAAACCCTAGCCTTTAAAAAGTAGACATTTTTTGTCCATCTAGAGCCCACTGATGGCCATTGTTATACTAAAAACCCAACAACAATTGGGTTTACCTCTCTCTGTCAGATTGAGCCCCAAAAACCATTGGAAAAGAGAGGGGGTCATACATGTAGCAGAATGGAGGGTGTGTTTTGCACCTCAACCATAACTGAGCCGGGGTTTTAGGCTAAAACCGACTCCCCCTTAAATCCCCCAAAACAAGGGGAGAAGAAGAAGGAGCTAAAAAAAAGGGGAAGAAAAAGCCCCCAGGATAAACCAAAAGGGCCACTCTAACTTAAAAGCTTTATCAAAAAGGGAAAAGTTTTTAAGCCTAGCCTTTAAAAAATAGACAGGGGGTGTCCGCCCCTCAGGGCCTAAAATTTGGGGGGCTGGTTCCACAGGAAGAGGAGCCTGATAACTAAAGGGAAAATTTTCCCCCTCCCATTCTAATTTCTAGGGACTCTAGGAACCACCAGTAAACCGGCAGTCTGAGAACGAAGGGGGGGCCTCTGTTAGGAAAGGAATGGAAAATAATTTTTGGGATGTATGATGGGCAAAATCTTTAAAAGGGCCCTTTAAAATGTGAGAAGGAAAATTTTTAAAATTTCCCTATCTGGATTTAAC
>JAHHUM010001408.1:0-24553 GCA_036173005.1 Crenichthys baileyi | reverse complement strand
TTTTCCTATCTTTTTGGGAACTCTGCACAGAGCGGTAAGGTTTTCAAATTTGATTTAAAGCATGTAAAGGAACAATTCTGACACAATCGACCTACTGAAAAGTGTTGAGTACTTTTATTCTAACCTTATATTTTTAGGACAGAAACCAAATATTTCCATCTTTCCTGAATTGAGTTGTAAGAAATTCTGACCCATCTAGTCATTGTTATTAAGGACAGACTGACCCAAGTGACTAAATCAGATGTTGGTCACTGGTAAGAGATGTTGTAATACATCACAATCTGATCTGGCGGGAGCATTTAGATATTGAATAAAAGTGACTCGAAAAGGGAGCCTTGAGGAACCTCATATCTGATCTTTGTTTGGTCAGATCTATAACTACCAAAGGACACAAAGTAGTCCTGGTCTGCTAAATAGGCGCTAAACCTGTTTAGCACAGTACCAGACAATCCTACCCACTTTTCCAGTTTATCGGTATGTTGTGCTAAACTGTGTCCAAGGTGCATGTCATTTAAGACTTTTACTAATAAAGTCTGAGTGCAGAGGCTATTTCCAGAATTAAGTAAGGAATCTTGAAATGTGCTTCACCACCTAGCTGAAAAAGAATGATAAAGATTTATTTTCCACCTAACAACTTCTGCTTTGACATGAATGATATTAATACAAGGTCTATTTTCCTACACTGTAAATAAAAGTTGTAGCCTGGCTACAAATTTCCCTGCAGGACACCAGTCATTTCCTGTGAAATGTTATTTATAGTTCACATTCACTGCTGCTGTGATCTCCTGCAGGCTGTCACAGACCCTCTAGAGATACGAGACGCGTGAAGAAGAAAGCGGAGGCGAGGGCAAACAATGCTAATCTTCTTCTTTTCCAGTAAAATATCACAATATCAGAAGCCCCATTCACTCATCAGGCCAGAGTGCACTGTAATGACATCAATGGTTGCCATGACAACTGGAGGAGGATGGATGACAACATCCTACTGTGTCTTTCAGAGCAGGAGATCACAGCACTGTTCGCAATTAGAGCCGCAGAACAGAGATGCAGTCCGAGTAAAGCCTTGGAATGGACGTATGACTTCTATATCACGTAAAAGCACAGACTTCGAGGTCTGTAATAGGCAGGTGTGGCAGAAGAAGATTTAGTTTTGTATGGCATGTTTATATGGTGCCGCAATTCAAATAAGTCAATAATGAATAAAATATATTTTAAAAAGCAAACCCTATATTAATACATTTTTTTGTTTTTATCAAACTGTAATTATTTCACTATTTATTTAATACATTCAAGGCAAAGTTCCAGAACTCCTTTTATTTAATAAATAGATATATAAATCATTTTTTACCAACATAACTGGAAATAAATACATCTAATAACCAAAACAAAACACCTCCACATGTGTGAGGATTATTGGGTTGTAGCTTGTTATTGAAGGTCAAACGACTTTTTCTTGTCTCTGATTTCAGGCTAAACACCTGCTGGCCAGCAGAGCGGACAGAGTCTAAAAAATCCCAGCACACATGGCCCAGTAGTTCCAGGAAAGAATAACCCACCAGGCAGTGCAGCCTTTATGCTGGATGGATGAAGTAAGGGACAAACATCCATTGCTTCACAGATCCTCTGACACTGCTTTAAAAAGAATGGAGGTAGAGCGCTGAAGAGACAAGGTGACTCACCTCCTTTCCCCGCCTGATGTTTGTCATTTGTCATCTGACCTCACTCTCTCTGTGTATCTGTGTGTGTGTGTGCATGTGTGGTACTGTCACGCTGTGTGGGGGCTTTGCTTGACTCCTTTCGTTATAAATGACACAGTCCTGGGAGGCAGCTGCATTGACGTCAAGGCTCTCGGCTCTGTCAAGGGCTTGAGCTGCTGAAATCTCCCCAAATAACTGGATCTAAATAGAGCGAAATGGGCTGCTGCTGTTTTTTACTGCCTCATGAAGTCAAGTGGATTTGAGGTGTGGATTAGACTCGTTTTTCAAGTAATCATGTTTTAATGAGGAATTTCAGCTGGAGAGAAGATCTCTGTCCTTTTGCATGATTTTATCTGCAAGAGGAAAAGATTGACCTCAAATGTTGCATCACGTCTTTTTCATGGTTTCTCCATTTGTGGATAATAGCTCTTTCTATTGGAGTCCTAAGGCCTTAGAAATAGTTTTGTAACGCTTTCCAGACAGACTTTACTAACTTTGTTTCTCAACAGTTTTAGAATGTCTTTAGATCGAGGCATAATGTGCTACTATTCAGATTTTTTTTTGTTGCCTACCCCATGTTGTCAGTCAGGTTCAATATAAAGGATTTCTTGTGAAAAATGTAAAAGTATATGACTTAATGCAATAACATGGTGAAAAAGTTCATTATTATGGGATTGGCACATATAAAATCCTTCTGAAATGTAATAACAATGCAACATGTAGGTTATGTCATCATTCTTTTCCTTATTTCTTGCACATTCCACTAAGTGATATAACTAAAAACACTTCACCTTACTCAAATAAATATGCCTCCATAAAACATTAATCCAAAAAAATATTCATACCTCTGACAGGTTTAGGTTTAATAGAAAACTTTAATGTTACCAACATGTTTCTTCTGACGATAAGTAATTTTTACATTTTTGAAATGGCCCGGTCAAAACCCCAATTTGAATCCAAGAATCTGTGGAGGGAGCTGAAGATTAGGGTGATGGGAAAGAGGTCTTCCAACCTCAAAGACTTGACGCTCATCACCAAAGATTAACAAAAATTAGTTATGCTTTCAAAGGAGTTTTTAAATGCTACACCAAAGATGTCATAGATATTATTGGCAACATATTTTCTTATTGCCTTAAACGTTTCACTACATTTTTGGCAAGTTATTAAATTGGAAATGTCCAAAAGGTATTCCGCAACCAGTTGTATTTACATTATTGGTTGTTACAAGGGCAATTGGATGTTGACATATAGGGTGAGGTCGGTTTGAACAATTTTCTACCCATTTAAAACTGCATTTTTTGTTTGCTCAGGATATCTTTGTCTTATATAAAATTTGCTATGTTTGTTTGACAATCGGATACATTAAGAGTGGCAAAAAGCAAAAATAGAAGAATCCTGTAAGGGAGAAAATACTTTTTATATCAATGCGGTATACAGTCAGAGGGCTGGGGTGGAGGATTGGGGAAGCTCAAAGCTCCAAGGCAGGGCTGATAAGAGATTTGAGGAGATTAAAAAGAGCAAAGTTCAGGTTCTCATAAAGGCCGCTACCATGTGATTTATCGCCCTAATCCTCTCCATCAACTGTTTCTCTGGAATTAACTAAACGGATGGCGCATCTTAGATCTGCTTCTGCAAAACTCAACAGTTCAAATCTGGTTTAACCCCCCCGCCAACATTGTTAAAAAGATGATCCAAACAAGTTTTCTCCCCAATCAGACGGACAGAGCCCAGCCCTCGTTCTGCAGCGCTCTACATGCCAGCAGCAGTCAGGGTGAGGGCAGGTGTCAGGAGTCTGATCCTGTTCTGCTCTGCATGCTCCTCTGAGGTCAAAACAGGCCAGCATCCTCACTTTCATCTCCTTAGGAGCTGCCAACCAGACCAGATCTGAGCAAACACAAAGTTGGAAACATGTGGAATTAATAACGTATTGAGAAGAACACATAATGCTAAGAAGCAGCGTTCAACGTGCTTACAAATCACATTTTACAGTTCTTAAGAACCGAGGTTCAGCTTATTATGTGCTGAGAAACGAGGCTCAATTAAAAAGCAAAAAAGAATCATTTTAGGTAACAGCACGATCCCAGCCTCGATCCAAACATTTAACTTATTTAAAGGTTTCTTTTCTTGACATCTTACCTGCTTTCAATGCCCTAAACTCCCCAACGCAGATTTAAACTGACAGATACAGATACACATTTCCAGATTTATTCATTTTTACAAATAAACTACCAAAAGCAGAGCAGTAATCCGAGGCCGCCAAAAAGCCAATAGCAATTCTGGAGGAGCTGCAGTTTCATAGCTCAGGTGGGAGAATATCCTGTCAGGTTCTCTACAAATCTGGCTTTTATGGATGAGCAGAGGGTAAAAAGCCCGTTGGAAGAAAGCCACAGGAAGCCCCCATTTGCAGCTAACCACAAGGCATGTCAAGGATGCGGCAATCATGGAGGAACCTCATTCTCAAGGTAAAACTGTGGTGGCAGCTTCATGATGTGGGGGATGCTTTTGAAGCGACTACAGGCCAATCTTGAAAAATCTGGGTCAGTGGTTTATCTTGTAACAGGAGAACCACCCTAAACATGCAATCAGAGCCACAATGCTTTAAATCAAAGCGTAATCATGTGATAATGGGCCAAATAAAATTGGGAATTTGAGGCAAGACGACTAAACTTGATATTCACAGCTGTTCTCCTTTACATCTGGCTGAGCTAGCCGTTTTGTAAAGAATGTGTAAGGCTGATGGAGACTTACCCAAAGGCTCGGCTGCCACTGCACTGATAGGTGGTTCTACAAGGTACTGACTCAGGGTGGCTGAATACAAATGCACACCATCTGATCATTTTTAAATGTTTAAAAATATCCTTCCATTTCACAACTATGAGCGACTTCCTGTTGCTCTCACATGAAATGTCCAATAAACATTTATTTACTTTTGGTTGAGGCATGAAAAAATGTGTGAAAAAGATTTTAAAAAAGGTAGTGTTCCTTTAGTTTCACTTCTCAGTGCGAATCCCTTTATGGATCGAGGAAGGTAAAATAAACCTTGTTTACGTCGCCTTGTCGCAAGCTGGCAAAGAGGCAACGTGCCGCACCGGCTAGTAAAAATCAGAAACCAAGGGAACACAGGTTGTTTGTTACTTTATTTGGATCAAGATACAGTAGTACAGCTTCCCAACTGTGAAGAGAGTTCAAAATAAAAATCAGAGCACAATCTTTGTGATACAGGACAATCGACAATTACGGGGTATTTAAGAGAAGGGAATGAGAGGGGAGGGGATGACGAAGAGGAGGAGCAGTTCAGGGAAAGACAAAAGTTTATTTTATTAACACAGTCCATACATTTATTCAGCCCGCCCTATAACAACCCCATAATAAAACATTATGTAGCTTTACGTACACAAGCTCCAGCTCCCCCTACCCACTTTCTTTGAAAGCATGCATCCGTTCTCCATTACGTCGAGTTTTCTAAGCAACAAAGTTCACTGACCTCATGGTGAATGGAGGACTTGGCATGAATTTAAAGGAAAAATTGGTTAGCGTCAAGATCGCCGTGGTTTTCTGTTTGCCGTGATAGCTGTCAACAATTTTGTTTTACCGTGCAATAATAACCGACCAATTACTGAAAAGAACTGAGTATCGAGGCATACAAAAAGAAATCGCTGCATCTGAATGAGCAAAGCCGTCAACAGATGACAGCAAATCACCTCCTCACTAAAAACTAACGTCGTTATGAGCATCATTGGTCCCCATGACACACCGGGCCGAGGCAATACGTTAGTTTGACCGATTCAATCGGTGTTACTGCAGGAAACAAGCAGTGCAGAAGGACACCTTAGTCTGGTAGATGGAGCACTATGTGAGACTTGTAAGAACATGCCATCATGTAGAAGGTTCATCAGATTACATGCAGTAATACAGACCCCTATACATTCTGCCAGGGGTTGGTTCTGACAGCTATTCTGTAAAACATTGAAGAAGTGACAGGTTTGGTCTGGCGAGGGGACAAAATAAGCCTCATCGACCGGATCCTGGGTCTCAACAGAGCACACGTTCCAGAGGAAGAATTGCAAAAAAAAGAAAAGAATGAAAAGCAGGTTGCAACATCTGCAGCGAAAAGTTTCCATCTAGCGCTGGAAGAAAAAGTGCAGCAGCAGAGTGCTAGCACAGTCCTAGGTACGGAGGAATGTGAGGGGTGGGGGGGTGTGGTTAGCAACACTTAACGAGTACAGCAGCACATTTGTCAGCATGCACCACTTAATTCAATTTTAATCAGCCTGGATAAAAGCACCCATCTACAGCAAAGAAGCCTGTGCTAGCAGTGGACTATCACTGGGCAGGAAAGCAAAACAACAGAAACAATGAGGGGGGATAAAACAATTGTTAACAGCTTGGCTATACATCAACCAGTTGTTCCTGAACATCAATAAATATCTTCTAAACCTGTAGGTATTTTTGTTTCAGGGGGTCTTCTGGATTAGCCATGATGAGTTGGTTATGCTAGTGCCAAAACTGTGAAGAGAGAGAAAGGAAAAAAACATTAAGTTCAAGTCTGAAAGGAAAGCAAATATATTTAATGTCCAAATTCTTCCACAGTAAGAGGAGAAAAATGCTCACCACTAATAGCCTCCTGGGCAAAGTACTTAACATCCATGTCTGAGTCAGAGGCCAGCTTCTCCAGCACTGGCTTCACTTCTGTTTGAAGGGCGCTGGAAATAAACACACAAAACGTCAGCTCCATTTATCAAACCAGGTTCTTAACTTTAGAAGAACTCTGTTCTAGTCTGGGGAGAAAAACATGCAGCAGCCAACATACTTGCTGTCCAGCACCGGTCCGATCTTCTGAAGTGACTTTGCTACGTTGAAACGTACATTGGCCACTTGGTCATTGGACATCTTGAGGACCACTGGGAGCATCTGCTTGGTGGTAATCTCCTGGCCGCAGGCCTCTGACAAAGCCTTAGACACCAGGTGGAGGTCAACCAGTTCAACTCATTTTATCCACGGAAAATTCAAACAACATGCAAGAATGTGAGAGAAAACGTTGTTTGCTCACGTTGATGCAGAACAGTGTGGTCATCCTGTGGAGGTAATTGGGATCGTTGGCCATTCCCAGGACTTTGGGGACGATGGTGTTCTGGGCCCACTCCGCTCCGAACTTCTCAACCAGCTTGGTGAGGTTACTGGTGGCTGCTTCACGAATGGCGTACACTGAAAACAAATAGTCAAATTAGCTGATGACTGATGGGACGTGTGCTGGCTCTGCAGGTTTTTACTGAGTCTGGCTGAGGCAGAGAAAAACCCGGAGGCCGTTCAGAACATACGTCAGTACTAGAAAGTGTCCCATTTCAGCTTGACACATCAATCCAATCCAATCCAATTAATAGATGTTCCGATCTTAATGCGGTTTTGAAAAGGAAGCCGGGAATGAAAAGTTGCAGCCTGTCAAAGGAGGCCAACTTTACAAGATTTAGAGATTTCAGCAGATAAAAGAAGTTGCTGAAGTCACTCAGTTTTATCTAGGGGTGCACCGACAGAATGGCCGGCCGAGCGGCCACAATTTCCTTCATTTTGGGAGATCTGTGATCAGCAAGTTTGTATTGTTTCACGGGTAATGTTCAATGTTTTACAATAAAATAAGATTGGAATATTGAAGGTGTATTGTGACCTTATAACACCTGTGTCAGTTATAAGAAGGAAAAAAAAGTAATCGGTATTGGCCAAAATCAGAATTGGCAGGCTTTTTAAAGATCGGTAATTGGCCAGAAAACTGCAATCAGTGCACCCTTAGTTTTATCCTTTTGAGCCTTCCGCCTTAGTTTTCATCGATGTAGTCTTCGCTGCCAATTAAAATAATTCATGACCGCTTGCAGTAAGACGGAGAGAAATACTGTGAATGTGTAAAAACTGCTGTTAAAGAGAAACCAAAAGTCAGCAAATATCTGTATCTGGAAGACAAAGCTCAAAAATAACATGACGCCAGCCACAAATGCTTCATCAGTCATTTTTATTATAATCATATTAATTTTCTTTAAAAAGGTTTCAACTCTGCTGGACTGTAATCCTAAAAACCATGGCGAAATCATTTTTAACGCCGACTAAAATGAGGAAATATTTTAGGGTTTATTTATACTCCTTGATCTTTTTAGATATTTGTAAGACCAGAACCTGTATGATCACCCCTACAAAAAGCCAGATAATAACATTTTTAAACAAGCTGGTTTTAAATGTCTTCACTTCTTCCAATTACGCAATAACCTCTAGAACAAAAAGAACAGAACAAAATAATTCACTGCCTGAACAGGTTCAACCTCCTGTCAAGCCTTAATTTTAGAACAAAATAATCATGACAGAAATAGGTTGCGTTAAGAGTAAAAAGGAATTATCTTTTTTTTATTGAGTGTGTTTGAGAGAGGCTGTGGACTCATTTCTGGGGCCCTGTCTTTCTTTGAAGGCCTTACGTAAGGGTGGCGCAGCCCTAAAGCGAGCCGTTCACACGCAGAAACTCTAACCAGCAGCATTCCAATGACGTAACCCAGCTGGTCCTTTGTCCTCATCGCAGAGTATCTGCCTCTCTAACTGAAACTCAATGTCAGGAGAACACCGCTTACACAGTGAAGGTTTCCTGTTGGATATTTAAGTTCTGAAACGCCGCTGGGTGTGTTGTAGAGCGGCACATTGGCGCGGCTCCTCCAGTGTTTCGGTACATGTGGCCTCACCACAGAACAACATAAGAGGCGATGAAAAGAGGGCCTTGAACCCCACTGGGCTGGTAAGTCCATACATTATAAACCAGCTTCCTTGTTGAGGTGTAGCTCCATTTCATAACCACATGTTGCCATTTTGTATCTACAGTGCATCAAACCCATCTACTAGAGCATTCATTGCTTTTGCATTGTATCATTTTTTTGATGAATTACCGTAACATTTCTCAAAATCAACTTAATTCATATTATACCCTGTGCTATTCTAATCCCAGTTTGGAGCGGTAGACTCTTATGAAACATCAGATACTACGAGCCCTGATCAAATCAAAATAACAAGCAACCCCCTGCTGGCAGATGATATTAATTAGAGACAGAATCTCATTTAATTACACTAAGCATGGCTATATTACACAAAACCATTCTAAATCAATGGCTGAGGATATGAACTGAAAATCCCTGCAAACGTTTGTACTCAACCTCTTCTGCGAAACGACCAAAACTGCAGAAGTACGACATGACCAGTGCCAGCTATAAACCGTTAATAACCTGGTTGCATAGGTGTGCACGCCTCACTTTACCTAACCCAGCTACAAAGCTGCCAGAAATTATAATTAATCTGACAAACATGAAATAAAGTTCAGGCGTCCTAGTGGGAGTTTTCCCATAAAAAAAAAAAAAAAAAGACGAAATGGAAAGTTGCCAAGAGGCCAACAGTAATCCTGTCAGGTACAATCTGTGTTCTCTATGTGAAAACCTCCTGTATTGTCCACACGTCAGGCCCCAGTAGAAGGCTTTGCAAAACAGAATCCCTTTTCCTGCAGATCAAACATCCAGGGCCCGGCTAAAAATCTTCTAAAACCTTGGACCACAACAGGTAAGTATGCTAGAAAAGCAACGCAGCAAATCACCATGGCAACACCATTTTACAATGAAATATGGTGGCAGGATCATGACCTGTGGTTACTTTTCTTCAGCTCAGTTTTCCTAAAGGTGGATGAAATGTGAAACCTTCAGGTGTTTTCTAGAAAGCCAAACGACGTCGTAGATTTCATTTTCAGCATCTCAGCGAGTCGCAGCATACATCCAAGACAAGGTTATAGAATCGCCCTGCTGGGTCGAGTCCAGAACTAAATCTGTGGCGTCTGTGGACAAAACCGTCTAACAATCTGGTAGATCTGAGGAACTTCTTAATAGATTCCTACCAATGAAAACTCAACGCTGACTTTGAATCAAAACATGCTTCAACAAAGTATCAGTGTTTGCGCACTTATTGAACCAGGTTATAGCAGATATGTTTTGTGTTGAATTGTACAGAACAAATGTCAAACTAAAGGAACTAAAGCAACACAAACTTTGACAAAAAAAAGAACTGATTTGCGACCGCTGCGCTTCAAACGTGGTCCTTTTGTAACTGCAAACAATAGCATAGTTGTAGCTCTTTCACACGCATAATAAAGCCAAGAGCTTCAAACTGCCACATGTCATCCCTTCTTCCACTTGCTATTATCTCACTCCTAACATCCCTCTCAGTCTCATCCCTGAACTCCAGAGTTCACTGTGGTGCTAATCATATCCTGTCTGAGCGGAAACAGAAGATCTGTCAGGAAACCGAGCTGCAACCGTTACTGAGGAGCCTTACCGTGATCAATGAGCCACGCCATACAAAGGGTGTTGAGCTTCTCATCAAAGAACTCCACCCCCTGAGGAGACAAAGATGGCAGAATTAGTCCAACTCCCAAATCTGGGTCCTCCGATATGTTTGTTTATAAACTCCTGATATTTCTGCCCACAAACAAGAAGGTTCGTAGGATATTTAGAACATTTCCTTAGACCGTGTGACTCACCAGCTGTCCTGCCAACAGAGGCATGTACTCGATGATGGCCAGGCGGACCCTCCACTTTGCATCCTCGGCGAGCTCTACGATAGCCGGCAACAGGGACTGGGACAGCTGGCGTATGCCGATCACCTCGTTCACACAGTCCAGGTTGGAGATGATGTTGAGGCGCACCTCAGGGCACTGAAATAGAAAACGAGAACATGCAGAGTAGAGCAGTGCGCTTGGAGCTCACAGACGTTCTTGCTCAGAATAATCATGCAGACGTACACTCTGTAGCGATTTGCTTCCTTTCTCCAATTTAAACCATATATTACAAACAAATAAAATGAAACGGTAAAAGCAGCCTACTGCCTGGGTCAATCAGAAACAAATTCAAAAGGTACTTTGTGCACTATGCTCAGTTTAACAGAGATCTGATAAATGCACCTTCAAGCGAAATTTGCAAGTCAAATCGGTCCGTCTGGACTTTAAGATCACCAGACAGTGATGACTGGTGCTTTGAGGAAAATGGGTCATTTTTAAATAAGCTTAACATAAGTCTAAGTCCTCCAAAACATTTACATGTCTTTGTGAGCAAACGTTTGTTTAATTTCAATATGCAAACGGTTTTCAAATCACATAATTTATTTGCCAAAATGTGAGCTGGATTGTTGTCGTGGATTACTCGCTGGCACAAAACTGAATTGAATTCAGCACCCATTTCCCTGACTGCAGTCAAACAAATTTAACTCACTGGAGACTCAGAACATTCAACGCTGTTCTTACATCTCTGAACAAACATTTCTAAAGTTAGAAACTGGAACACAAAGGACAGGAGTTGTCCAAATACGTTGCTGAAGTACTCTGCTTGGGTTCCAGTGAAGTTACACTTTCTGTAAATGTCAAAATGCATCAAGCAGGAGACGTTCTGGTTCAACTTTGTCCAGATTTTCCCAGTGTCCCCCTAGACGCAGCCAGTCCCAATTAGAAGGTCTCAGTTTAGCCGCCAACCATGTGAATCACCAGCTTTGCCTAGGTGGCTTGTTATAGACAATCAGAAAGAATTGAAATATGCATCAACTTTAACAACCTAGGCCAGATATAGTTATTACTAAAAAAACAGAAAAAATAAACAAGCTCATGGTTATAAGTGCCCTGTTTTGGTTACCTCATCCTTAAGCTGAGTCAGGAAGAGAGGTAATAAGTGCTCTATTGTGTTGTCCTTTCCCAGAATGGTGGAAAGACCCATAATGACGGAGGCCAGGGCTGACTTCACATGCTGGTTGGTGTCTGAAACCAGTTCCTGGTCAGAGACAGGACACACAGGAGACAAAGATCAGAACAAACAAACAGAACGGACAGGAAACAATCAAGTTTATTACGATGAATTCAGATTTAAAAAGCACCAAGAAGAGAACTCCTATAACAGATTTTTATGTTATTACAGCTTCCAGGAATGGAGATCGTATGTTCAGGTAATACAGGCTTGTGTTGGGAAAATATATGAGTTTGTTGCTACCCGTTCAGCTTAGCTTCAGCGATGACATGATCACAGCAGAGCAAGGTTTCCTTTTTTCAACCAAAATCAATGAATAGATCCTGGTAACTGTATTATCACCGTTTCATTCAATTTACTAATCAAGTCACAGAAACATGAAAACGACAGATTTCCAATGATGAATGGCTTCTAAAACCATTTAGAAAAAGCAACAGTGCCATCTACTGGTCAAATTATGACACCAACAAGAAAACATGCAGCGTCTTCCCCACCAGCTCCTTCTCAGCTCTACGAATTAAATGATCAAGTCTTTTAGTTATTCCGAGTTCTGCAGCCTTTAGAGTTTGCCGTTAGCTTAAAAATACCGGGACTCTTTTAAATTAATGCCATTACTTCAATGGGATATTTGTGTACTTTTTTCAAAAACACCACTAGCTGAGATGAGTAACAAACACTAGATATTTTTGGAATATCGTGTATTTATGTATTGACAGCGGAATGAGAAATAACTGGAGCTCACAAACATCGAAACATACCAGCTCTGGTCATTTCCAAAGCCTCAATTACGTAATTATAGTGGACCGATTATTCAACTGCAGCAACGAATAATTTATGAAGTTCATAAAAAAAAAAACAACACATTACCCCACTAAGAAACCCTGATCTTACTGAGAACTAATGTCACCCATCTACTGAACAAATTGGCCAAAGATTAACCAGACAATATGAACTTTGTTCTCCAACTCAGACTGAGGTAAGAGTCAAACTGTGGCAGCTTTTAGCGGTTAGGATTTGCATTATTTTGCCCTAGAGAGCCCCACGTTCCATCTACTGTAGGAGAACTGTGGTATAAGATGTTTACAAAGTTAACTTGCTGTCCGTGATCTGCAGCAGAGAGCTGAACAATATTCCAGAAACGTTGTGTCTTGTTTGGTTCCGACTTGGAAAGGCAGGAAATTGCATAATGGCCAAGAAGTATTTACACACGGCTGAAATTAGTGTCTTAACATTAACTGACTGCATTACATAACTAGGATTAAATTGGACTGTATGTAATTGAACTGGAATCTGCGGATATGGTTGATTGTACGTCTCGTTATATAAATTCATCTGTTTGTTGCCTTGAGATGACATTTGCTGTGAATTGGCACTAGATCAATAATCTGAATGACGTTTACCAATCACTGGGTAGGATCCAATACCAACGGGCCAGATCTGTAACTGCGTACAAACTGACCAGTTAGAAAAGTAGCAATCAGTATAGGTAAGTATCAGGATACTCTGTTCATTACTCTACTTGTTCAGTCCTCTTATGTGATCCATTTCCACCAACTGACTCCAGTGTAACGTACAGTATAAATAAACTAATGAGGTCATTTCAACAATGGGACTGAAAACGTTCAGCTATTTAATTTAAACCGTTGGGAAGTAGAGCTCTGCACAAAAAATTATTTTAACGTTTGTTTCTGTATTGAACAATTTCAGTAATCATCACAATACAGTTCCAGATTCACATTACCTGTTTAAGAGTGCAAATATGTTTCAGTACAAGCACAAAATAATGCAAAATAAGCTTAAACTACAGGCTCTTCACCTTGTAGAAATGCGTGAATAATGGCAGCCCTACATACTGCCTGAAAGGCCACGTTTATTCTGTCCTACTGAATCTTAGCATTGTTATTGTCATTTTCTACTCCTCCAAGTAGTTTGAAGTATCTAAATCACAAAAAAACAAAGGATTCAGACTAGCCGAATTATATATAAAAGGGGTAAGAGAATCAATGCGGTAGTTTCAAGGCGCAATACATCCACAATAAAATTAATAAACGAACTGCAATCAAAATATTAGGCCAGTAGAGATCCATCCAACCAAAACCTGGATGGGTTTAGTTTTATGAGGGGGAAAAAATGATCATAATAAAAAGAAAAAGCAGCCAAAGCAGGAAGAAAACTAAAACATCTGTTAATTTTTCTATAGCCTTCTGAAAGATCAGTAACATTTATACAAATACATCACGATCAAATACACCATCTCTAGATTGCAAAAACATCAAGTTATCATCAGGCCATTACACGTCCAAATAAAAGCCACTAACAGCGACTCAAAGTGTCTTTTGTGAGGGTGAGAGTTGAATTCAACAAAAATGCAACAATGTGAAAAACATAGTTTTGATTTGTTTACCTTGACGCAGGGCAGGATGTGACTCATGATGATCTGCTCACGGTTATCTTCTGGAAGATTCTCACAGAACTCTTCACAAAAACAAACATTAGGATGCTTAAACAGTTTAGACCAATTTAACCTCCCGTTTGAACTAGTCTGTCTAACCTTTAACTTTGTTGGCAGCAGCAGCGCGGACCTCAGCTTCACAATCCTTCAGAAGATTCTGGAAAGCTGGGACCAGGTCATTCTTCGTGATCTCTGGGCCAACAGCTTTCTGCAGCTACATGCAAGAAAGAAAAAAAAGTGTCTTTAATAGCCAACATTTTCTTGTTAGAATAATGATTTTAGATGGAAATTAGAAAAAGCAGATACAGCAAAAATATTAGAACTTGTAAATAAATAATGATCCCAGAGAATGGCGACACATGCAGCTAAGCACCGGGTTGAAGTTCTAGTATTTTTTATTTTTAAATTGCATTAAAAACATTTTGCTTTAATAAAAAATATTTTCAGAAAGAAAATATATTAGCACCAATGTTAGTAAGCTTCTCAGTGTGAGAAAGGAAAACAAGGACTTAGCACACGTGTCAAATGATCATGCGAGTCTATTATTGTACAAGTTTCTACCTGCCCGTCCCTCTTTGCAAATTGACCTAATAAAATGTTGATCTCAGTTTAAAACCTGTTTGAGATATTCCACATTTCCTGTCAAACATTTATTGTTGTGGTGATGAGAACGGTGGCATGGCAGCAATCTGTTCAGCCTAGAGGGGACTTACGAATCCATTTCTGGTCGCTATTTCAAAGCACGCTGAGGTTTCACCCACCAAGTGTTCTAGTTGATGTTTTTAGTTTCTTCATGTTGGGAGACAAATGGATAGAAGGGCTTTCTTCAAACTTTATCTTGGGTCTCAGAGTTCAATATTTGCTACGTGGGGGCAGCATCTGATCAGCTTCTCTGAGAAGCTTGTAAAGAACTAGCAAATAAAACTGTGGGTGCAAATTTTCTGACAAACTGTTCATAGCTGCAAAATTATTTGAACGGATATGATCTCAGCTAGGTGAAATTAATGAGAGTTAAACCCTTTTTGGCCACTATTTGAAAGAAATGACTGAGAAGAGATATATAAAAATATAGTGTACAAAAGCAGCTGCGGTAATAGCACAACAGTTAACTAAAAATCCATGATTTTGACAGCCCAAAGTGTTGAGTGCTAAATGCCGTTAAAGCTTGAAGCTCAAGTTCTACAACGGACTGATGTCACAAAACCTGAGTGTGGAAAGCTTCTACCACATCTACGCCTGTTATATGCGGCATTAAGCAACAAGTAAAATGTTACATCGTCACGTGTGCCTTGGCCTTTGCTTGGCACCATGAATTTTTCCAAATAAGCGCATTTTGAAGAAGTCAAAGTTTCTTGTAATTTAACAAATGCAGAAAAACAAAAAAGCCCTTAAAACGTATACTTTCATCTAAATCAGCCATCAGATGTTCTGTCCAACTATGTACAGAAGAAATTCATACAAACATGTTTTCACCCAATTTTAGAATTTATATAAAAACAAAGAAACGGGTCATTTCTTTCCTTATGAAAAGACGTATCTAAAGTATGACAACAACCTGACTAAACTCTTAAAATACCAATTACACATTCAAGCTGGCATAATAGTGAAGGAAGTCTTTGATTTACCTCAGAGAACTTATCAGCCACCATGTAACGAACCCTCCAGGACTTATCTTCAGCAGCTTGACGCAGGGTCGGCATCACCAACGTCTCCAGGTCCTCCTGAGGCAGGAGAGTGGCGATGCTGACACAAGCCTCCACTGCAAGCAGCCGAACAGAGTCCTGATGGAGATACAATATGATCAGTTTAGCTACTTGGTAAAAACAGTCCAACATAATAACCGATGTTGCTCACAAAACTAATGAAAAGTAAACCACTATACCTGCTCATCTGACGCCAGAGCGGTAAAAAGAGGAATAATGTCAGTTTTTACATATTCCAACTCCAGAACTTTGGCAAACTCCCCCAGTTTAGATGCTGCAGCACGACGCACCATAGGAGTGTCATCGGAGCACAAGGTGCGAAAATGCCTGGTGATAACAGAAACAGCAATACTTAGAGCACACCCAAACAGCGGCCTATAAAATGCAATGAAGTAGGAATGATGTTAAAAATAAATAAAAATGTAACAAACTTAAAAATGGCTTTGCTCTCCTTAAGGTGTTACTTACTGCCGAATTTCAGCTTTGACCGTGCTGGAAACACGAGGGTAACACACACTAAAGAGGCCGCAAGCTGATGTGCGAGAGGTGAACCAGTCACCGCTGGCCAGCCGTTTCACCAAAGGCTCAAAGTGAACTTCCAGGTCAACTGGAGAGTGCTCCTGTGAGATCTTTCGCAGGGATTCCACAGCTTTATCTCTGACTACTGTCTCTTCAACTGTAGCAAGGCTTTCCAGAGGGGGCTGTGCATAAAAAAGGGACAGGGTTAGAGAAGGGATCGGCAGAATCTTTTAAGTTACAAGAGATTTTATTGACTAGGCAGTAAATTTAGACATTAAGAAGAAAAATACCCCCAAGAATCCCTGCTTTTCTATTAAAAATTGGACTTTGCATTGCATTTGCAATATGTACTTTGAATGTTACTGCATACTTTATCATTATTGCAAGAATTATGAAGTCATTTTGGCTATGGATATAACAAAACATGCAGGCATAGCCTTACAACACATAGTTCCCTATAAGTAAAGTTTTCCCATTATGAAAATTAGGGTCCTCCATTACAACATCTACATTCTGTAATGCAATATGGTACTGCTAAACAGTTCACAATAAGAACATTTAATCATGTTTCAAAACATGATCAGTAAAATCATCAAAAGAAGCAATCCAAACCATTCTGTCAGGTTGTGGGGTTTGTAAACAGAGGAGTATGTTGTCACCAGAGGATGATTCATTTTTGTTATTCTTTTTCGCAGTAAACAAGAATTTCTTATCTCTAATCCTGGTTGACCATTAATAGAGCTGCAGAGGAGAACTGTTCACCAACTATTATAAACAGAAGAATGACTCGATTTTTTTTTTTTACTAGGCTTTGAATAATAGGAAGGGTGTACGTTTTTAACAGAGATGCAACACACAATCACCCAAAGATCGGAAGCAGACACGTTTTCTGTAACAGGCCAAACCCTGAAAATCGGACTTCTTTTTTTCTATTTCTTAAATGCATCAAAACTAAAAACTTCCTCTACTTTCGGTCTATATACACACACAACATCCAACAGCTTTGATCCACTTTTAATAAAAATCTAGCACAAGGTTAGCGACACGTGTTTATGTGCATTGATTGGAAAAATCCAAGTAAATCCTTAATTTTCAGCTGGATTCAAAACTACTACTTCCATCAAAAGGACCTGCTTTAAAACCTCTCTGTTTTTATAATACCCTCATTTAAAAACAATCAACATTTGTGGTTTTTTCAAGCAACCTTATAGCAAAAACAATCAATCAGTACTAGTGACAAATACGTTTCTCTGAGTTGCTTCATAATTTACTGTTTGGACCCATGGACCAGGAATCCTCCCTGCTTCCCTAAACTAAGACGGATCCATTATAGGGTGCATTTCACAGCCAATATCTAAAACATGATCTAAACTTACCAGCAGACAGTGGACATACTCTGGTCCTCCCACCAACATTGTGAAGTTGCCAAGCTGCTCTGCCAAAGCCAAGAGCACCTCATCTTCATCGTAGATGGTGTCTGAAAGTTGGGAGAATGACCAATGAGAAGACATACACAAGGACAACACAATAACTAGTTTTTTAACTAGCTTCTGAGAACGTTACCTGTAAGGAAGGGAAGGAGTTCAGTGCGAGTCCTCTCTACGCCAAGAGCTAGAGCAATAGTAGACAGCTTCTTGATGCTGTTCAGTCGTAACTGTCCAAAAACAATAAACAGAATGTTAATTAATAATGCGTCGACAGCTATTGAGACATAAATCCGTCCCACATAAAATCAATATAGCCTGTAATTTAGAAATAGTCAAAAGCGGATTGATTCGATGCATCTCATGACTGTGGGCAATTGGCCAAGGCTAACCACTGTTCCGATGATCAATAAAAAAGTATCTCAGTAAAAATGCTAAACTCATTATAAATCGGTTGTAAACAGAGGTTTAATATGTTCGACACCCTGTAGTGTTCGGAGATCTTTCACTGGGAATGCTACCTGTGATGTCAGTCATTTGGTACTAGATGCTAACGATGCAATAATGCTAACAGCGGAATCAATGACCTGATGGGGTTGTTCTAACAATTAAAAAAAAAAGTGACCATGTTTGTGGATGCTGGAACACACTGACTGAGGCCGACGTTAATCGTGGCTCCAAAAGAACAAAAGCCGTCTCAATGTCCAACAAAAACAATGTTATCCAAGCAGGGTACGCCCGGCAGAAGATTCCCGACAGGCCTCAACCTGGACGTTGGCTAGCATATTTGCTAAACGGCTAGACAGTCTGGGGCCCGCCTAAAAGATGCGTTATTTAGCTTTACACGACACATACATAACGTATTCCGTTAATTGCTAATACAACCTGGACGTCTTCATTTCGCAGCTCATCAATGAGGACGGCGATAGGGTAAAGAGAGTCGTCTCCATCAGCTCCTGCCATTTTGGATACTGTTGCAGTTACCGAATGGCGCTGCTGTTCGGGGAGGCACTACGGGGTTTCTGCACTAGAACAACTGCTGCAAGGAGCTTCCTCCTGCCGCCTGTGCTATCATGATGCTTTCAAGGAACCAATTAGGATCGGGACAATTTTGGTGGAGGATTTTCCTTTTTTTATTTAATCATTTGAATTACGATGGCTTATTATAAATACATTGAAATATAAAAAAAAAATGTACAGTGTCGTTTAAAAATAAAATGTATAACCACGTTTGTATCTGTAGAAGCCATTTTACCCCGCTAATGACAGTATTCGTACATACTGTTCGGTAGTAATTTTTGTCACAAAAATGTACAGCGACAATAAAACAGCTTGGTAATGTAGTAAGGATTTCCAATGGCAGACATTACAAAATACAAAGATTTTAAACAGCGCATTGAAGAAAAAATATTAATGAAATGGCGTTGATGACATCACAAGAGGCACAACATTGAGCTGAACACCTGTTAGCAGTAAACAGTACGGTAGACAAGCGGCTTTTAACAGGTTTCAACTTAGATGCTGTCGCATTAGAGCTGCAAGGGGTTGAGTCTTATGTATTTGACCCCCGAGTCATGATGGACCCGTGTAAAAAATGAAATTGAAGTAAATTATAACTATAACAACAACTTTACAATTCGCCACGTCTCAAAATGAGTAAATGCTGTACTCTGCTCATGTAACCATAAATAGTACATGATTTACAATTAAAGTGGCAATGCATGCAGTCTCAACTTATACTAATTTAGCTTACCACAACAACTCCTTTCTTCTCGACTGCTGACCCTCTGTTGTTGACTGGAACGATAACGCTGATAGTTTATACTGTACTGCAGGTGCATCCATGGTAATTATAAGTATTTCTGTCTATCCATGCTTTTGTAATTTCATTAAAATAGACTTTATTTAATTGTATGATTAAAAAACCTCGACTCATAATACCATTAGTTGACTTTATCGAACTACTTCTATTTATATTGGATTGTTATGGATGTATGATTCTGTGGCCTTTTCTATTCATCTCTTTGCTGCCCTAATTAAATATATCTGCCCTTGTTGCTTATCTGCCGCACCGCTCACTGCTACAGCTTACACAACATAACTGTTGATATCACATAAGACGCAACACATAGTCAAGGATAAACTGATACAAGAGGATGACACCCTTTAGGAGGGTTAAGAACAGGCATAGATAAAAGCAGGATTCACGCTCCATTCTTTGCTCCTCTCGGTTCATCCCTATGGGCTGAGGGGGCCCGGTACCGAAGGTGAATGTCACTCTGTATCTGTTCAGTTGTATACTCTGTACACTGATCATTTTGGCATTACATCTTGATTTTATACTTAACAATTTCTCATTATTTTACAAGGTAAATACTTTGATGGCTTTACTGGTTGGGTCTCGGAACTGGAGAAAAACGGACCCGGTGGTGCACAGCGAGGAAAGAGAGTAAAAACTCCCATTTTACAACAGGATGATTATATATGAAAATGATGAATATTTAAAATATCTAAGTACGTGCAAATAAATGTTTATTCGCATTAAAATAAATCAATGAATGTTTGTTTTTCGGGACTGAAGCGGAAGGTTTTTGGGCTTTTATTTTGAAACACAACAAACCGGATATTGCGTAATAACTTTGTTGTCGCGGTATCAAGATGGCGTCTCAGCAGCAGCAGGCTGTTGGACCAATGTCTCAAGCCGCTTTACAACAAACTGCATCAATGCAGCAGCAGCAGCAGCTCAGTCAACAGCAAGACTTTGATCCTGTTCATAGATTTAAGATGCTTATTCCGCAGCTGAAGGAGAGTGTACAGGTAATTACCCCGCTAAAAGCTAGCTAAACACTGGAACATGGATACTGTTGGCGCATCAACAAGATAACCTGCCTGCTTTATTAATTTTTAAATATTATATTTTAAAATAGAATCTAATGAAGATTGCAGCATTGAATTTGGCTCACAATACATCGATCGACAACGGCATGTAAGTACAGTGTCAGTACCTCCTTACGCACCCCAACACGTTGGCTCTTTCATTCTGAAGCGTGTTTCTTATTTCTGTTTGTTCAGTAAAAGCAGCGACACCTCAGTTCAGCGTTTTGATAAAAGCCTAGAGGAGTTTTACGCCCTTTGTGACCAAGTGGAACTGTGTTTGGTAAGTCGTTGATGCTGGACGCTGCAAGACGCATTTACTTATACATTTCTATAATCAGAAGTTGCTATTATGTTTCCTGCAAATTACAAAACGTTTGTGTAAAGTTCTTTGAATTATTTGTATTGTTATTCAAACCACTTGCTCTTTTTCACATTTATAAACATAGAAAAACGTATGTTTATAAAGCTACAAGTGACATTAAATTCTTATCAAATGTCAGTAACAACCAACCCAGTTTCCGACATGCAACGAAATCAAATCTTAGACATGAATAAATCTATGTGTAATAAATGGAAGGACACAAGGAAAAAGGGATTGAACATGCTTACTGAAGTGTATTTAAAGTGTATTGTAAAGTGTATTTAGATCTTAATATTTAAAGAGTTGGGCAGTAATTGACATGATATTAGAATTAAAGACGTGATAAAAGACAATTGTGACACAAAATAAGCATATTTCGATGTTAAATTCGATGTCGCCTGGAAATGACGTCTAGGGGGGGAAGTCATTCATTGTGTGAGCGTCAATGATAAACGGTTCAGGTAGAAGCCAAGTTGTGTTAAAAACTGCGTTAATATGGTGAAACGGCGCATTGCTGGTGGTGGCAGCAAGACTATGACAGCAGCCGTCTGCACTACTATCCTGAAGGAAAAAGGATCAGAGCTGCTGGATCAGAGCTGGAAAACTGACGAGGGAGAGATGGGCTGGTCCCACCAAGCACAGCCAGTCGTGATGGGAGGACTTTTCAGAAAACTGCTTTAAACAGGAAACCTCTGAATGTGTTTTGTTCTACAATGGAGGAGTTCACTGAGCATAGCAAAGCTATATTTGTTGCCTAATTTGATGCATTTAATGATTAATTGCTCAGTTTATAAAATCTTATTTAACCCAGTAACTGATCGAATTGATCTAATGTAAACAACTGCAAATATGTACACGTGTATGTATATAGCGAGATCTAGTCTGTCTTTAGTGAATTATTTTGAAAATGGATGTTGTGCTTGTTCTGTTTCCTGGTGGTGCGGCATGATTCATGCATATTGACTCCAGCCGTGCTCCGGCATCCGGCAAAAATAGACTCTTGTGGAATTAGATGGCCGTTCGCACGCTGCAGCACTTGTGCTCTGCCATCTGATGAAAGCTCACTTTCTTCTCCTGACTCTGCTGCGTCTCTCTCTGATAGTGACAGAAATATATCTAAAGAAATATCAGATTCTTCGCTGCTATCTGTGTTGCTGCCATTGTAGCAGAAGTCAGTTTGCCTGCAGGGGTTCCCCTTTGACGTCGCAACAAAATCACAAAGGAGTAGTCTGGAAATGCCTTTTTTTTATTTTGTGAAATTTATGACCATATATCTCAACAACTGTTCATTTCAGTGGCATGAATTTACTTTTTAAAATACTTAACCAATGTTTCCTTTCCATAAATGTAATTGGATTTATCATGAAAATTTGATGTCACAGGCACTTTAATACTTTATTCAAAAGCTTTTATTGGTGACAACAGCTTCTGGTCTCCTCCAATATGGAAAACCAGTCTTGTGCATCGCTCAGGTGTGATTTTTGACCCATTCGTCCACACAAACAGTCCTAATATCTTGAAGGTTCTGTGGGCCCTTTCAATTAACTCTGAGCTCTAGGTCTTTCTATTGTTTTTCTATAGGATTCAGATCAGGTGACTGGCTGGGCCATTGTAGCAGCTTTATTTTCTGTCTGTCTTTATGTTCTGCCTGAGCTGCGCCTTTGGAATCATTGTCTTGCCTAAACATCCACCCTTGCCTTATCTTCGTCATTCTGGTAGATGGCAGCAGATATTTATCATCATTTTTCCATTCTTCCTACTTTCCTGCAATTACTATATGAAGTCTACCAGCACCGAATGCTGTCAAACAGCCCCACACCACGATTTTCCCAACTCCAAAGTTCACTTTTGGTATGATATTTTTAGGGCAATATAAACTGTCTTTTGACCTTCAAACATGGTGTGTATTATGTCACTCAAAGAGTTCAGTTTGGGTCTCATCGGACCAGACTATATTCCCCCAGAATTTGTCTGGCGTATTTACATATTACTTGAGCACACATCAACATTTTGCTTTCATCAACAAAGCAGTTTTGTGTGGCGAGGGTGCATACACGCCATTCCAGTTGAGCAGGCTTTGTATTGTTTTCTTTCCTTGGTCTGAATTCTTGCAGGCAGTGCCTGGTACCGGCTGCTTTACGGTGTAACGATGTTGTTTCCACTTCTAGGTTATAACCCCATCGGTGCTCACTGGTGCCTTCAGTAGTTTAGACATCGCCGTCAGTTGGAATCAGTGGTTGCAACAACAAGGTTGCAAAGGTCTTTACAGAACTCATGGTTTTTCCCATCATAAGCTGTTTTTTTATGTGACACCTTGGTAATCAGACACCTTTTTATAGGCCATCAGTTGGGACAGAAAGAGCTGATGTTAATTTGCACTAAGTGGCAGGATTGCATTCTAATTACTGACAGATGGCAGCCAGTGGGATGACCTTCCACGTACTTTTTTACCTCCTTGACTTCATGTGTTCAATACATTTTCCTAGTTCCATTACTATATATAAAAAATTGGTTATGTTATTAATACTTATTTACCCATTGTTTTGAAACAGTCATGGGCCTTAATAATCAGCTGACATTAATTCTGTACCAGATATATTGTGATTGGTCGCTTTCCTTTTGCAAGAGTTGTAACATTAACATCTACCTCACAAACATTAGCTTCTCCTATTTTCTGTGCAGCGTCTGGCGTACGAGTGCCTCTCTCAGAGCATCGACAGTGCTAAACATTCCCCCAATCTGGTCCCTACAGCCACCAAGCCGGACACCGTGCAGACAGAGTCCATGTCTTACTCCCAGTACCTCAGCATGATCAAGTCTCAGATCTCCTGCGCCAAAGACATCCATAATGCTTTACTGGAGTGCTCCAAGAAGATCGCAGGAAAGGGACAACCTCAGGGCATCTTGTAGACTTGGACTGAATATTCCCATTCTTTCTTTCTTTTAGCTTACCACATCATTTCTTTCACATTTCTTTCACATTTGTTTTTTTTTGGGGGGGTTTGTAAATGCTGTGTAAATATTCCTGACAGTAGTGCTTTGTGGTGACCAGCAGGAGGCGACAAAGTTGCAAGAACTATTTTGTATTATGTTGGTATGGACTATAAAAACTTTTTTCTTATGTCTTCTTTTCATTTGGTATTAACAGGAAAATATGCCAAACACATATTTATTTGGTCATTTGTTCGTGCAAATGCTGAAAAAAAACATGTTAACAAGCATTTAAAAAAGGTGATATGTTGAGGAATTACTTTAAGGGCTAAACAAACCAAATGGTTGAGTAACACACTACACTTCATTCTCTGTGCTTATGTAGAATCAGTTTTAAAATTTTTAGAAAATGAAAAGAAAACAAATATTCAAGTTTTACTCAGCGAGTTTTTGGGTTGAACAAAAACTCTTTATGATGCAGGTTAGAGGCTCAGAAGTGGCCTCCTATTTGCTGAAGGTTTTATGGTCTGACAATACAAGCATGTGAGAGTGGCGTATGGTTGGCCTGCAGCTGTGCAACACCTCAGGCACATCTGAGCTACTAACAAGTGCCACCATCCAAAAATACTTCTCTGGGTCACCAGCAGGCATAAAAGGTTCATCAGAGCGTACTTGCACTCTTATAAATCTGATGTACAGCTTCGTTGTAATCGAACTGTTGCACTGATATCAAACGAGGTGGAACGGCAATGAGAAAGAAGAAAAGATGGCATCATATTTAAAATCCAATTTTTT